>CAUYUJ010018305.1:369585-388945 GCA_963575745.1 Prorocentrum cordatum | reverse complement strand
GAATGATAGTACCTGCGGGAAGGGGAACAAGGGTACACTAATGAATACCTGCGGCCCTTCCCATTCCTTTCCCCCCCATCACAACCGAAGCTTGTATGGTAAGGAAAACTCTGTCTGGGCCTGCTGTTGCGGAAAGGTTTAAACGTTTAAAGCGAGCACGGGTGCAGGGGGTGGACACGATGGGTGCAGGAAGGGGGCCACCCCAGCCACCAGGACCCGCGCATCGCTCGGCCCTTCCCATCGAGGCGATCGCGGGCTCCTGACCCATCGTGCGCGATCCCAAATCCACCCCTGACTAATCCCGCCGCTTTCTTTTTTTGTTCTTCTTTTCTTCACCCGGCGTCAATCGGACTCGGAATGGTCGACTACTAATTGGGAGACCGCTGCCTCGTTCAGCTGGTCACTCCTGAGGTACCTCAGGAAAGCTGCGCTCCTCCATCCGCCCGCCTGTAGCAGGGTGCCAAGGGAGCTGCCGGAATCGAGCAAGTCTCGCGCCATGCCCCTTCTAAGGCACTGCGTGCCGAGCCGGCCACTGTCCGCCACGCCGACGTCCGACGCGTAACGTCGGAGATCAGCAATGAACGCACTGCGGGTTCTGGTGAAAATCGTGGCCGAACCTGATCTGCGAGCATTCTGGAGCGCCTTTCTCATGTGGTGGCACGCGCATAGAGACGAGCCCGATGAGTCGCAATTGCACTCTCTACGGAGCACCGACGGCCCGCGTTCGTTGTTCCTTTTGTTCAAAACGATAGTGACCATGCCACTCTCGCACGATACTTTAGAATGAGGGCCTTTCTTTTGCAACGGGAGGGCCTCCGAGGGGACCCTGAGCAGAAACAACCTCGAAACCGAAATGATGGCTGCCATCTCACTGTCACCTGTAGCCTGCGCGTGTTTGATGATTGCTCGGGCTTCACGGGCCTGGAGGCCCAGGCGTGGTTTTGGCGCAGGCGCAAGTTTGCGGACACCTCTCCGCACTTGCTGCACCGCGCTGCCGCCCCAAGAATTTGCCAACCTAAGGAAGCGGTGCGCCCAACGAAGGTGTTTCAGATACGTGCAGAAAGTCTCTGCGTTGACGAACATAATCGCATACCTTAAAACGCTGCTCTCCGTAGCCGGGAAGTGGCATGGCATGTTAGATGCGTCACAAAAGGCTCCCCAGCACCGTATCCCGCTGGCATACGTCGGGATGCACGCTTTAATCGCCGTGATCATGAGCCTCTGCGCCCGTTCAGTCATCATGTCGTCGGCTGCAGGGCCAGCCGCAGACGCGAGTGCCCGGATGCGTTTCCGCGGCCCTCCGGTCTCCGCCAAGTCGCCCAGGCCTGCCTCGATCATGAGTTGGGCGAACGTGCTCCTGTTTAACATGACAGACAACTCCTCCTCTTTCAGGAATTCATCCAAACATTGAGCTACATCCCAGGCTGTGCATTCCTCCCTCGACAGCGCAAGAGCGCGCCGGATCCACCAGTCACATGCGTTTACTGCTTCCGGAGGCGGAGACGGCGAGGCACGCTCGCGGATCGAGTTGCTGTTCACAGTTGACACTGGAGCAGACGTCGCAGCAGTTCGGTCTCCTTGGAGCGTCACAGGGACGAAGGCATGCTGGCTCGGCGCGGCCGGCACCCGGGGCGGAGGGCCCCGGCGACTCCCATCCAAGGTCACTGGTGTGAAAGGCTTCATGCTAGGACCAAGCTTGCCCCAAATCGGCTGCTCGACCGCCAGATGTCAACGAATGCAAAGAGAGTGCACAGGGACCTAGTGGGCCCTCCAAAGCATATGGTGCAACGTCAACCATGAAGGCACGAGGCAACATAGGCGTTGCCAAAGCAAGCGTCCCGCCGCAGCTGGCGCTGCGACGGCGACGAAAAGTTGCGTGCGTTGACCACAAATTGATGACGAAAGATGATGACAGCGACGGCATTGACCACTCAATGGGATGCGAATGACCGAGAAGGGAAAAGAAACAGAAAGAGAGCGAGAGAGAGAGAGAGAGAGAGGGGGGGGGAAAAAAAAAAAAAAAACAAAAAAAAAAAAAAGGGAGGGAGGGAGAGGGAGAGAGGGAGAGGAGGAGGGGAGGGAGGGACGGGGACCGGGGAAGAGGACGAGAGAGGAGGGAGGAAGAAACTCTGACACGCATGGGTGGCAACATGTGTGGTCAAGAGAACTGAAGGTTGGCTGGCTCCTCCCCGTCCAAGCTGGTGCTGGCGAGACAAGACAATACAGGCTGGTGCCAGACAACCGTGATTAGGGTCACACATGCCCACCGGACAGGAGCTGGCGCTGCCAAGAGGGCTGGCGCCCAGGCGCCAAGATATATACACGGAGAGACAACACACAACACTTACAACATGGTGTAATTGCACGCCTCGGTCAGCATTCACGACACGCATGTTAATCGCACAACGAAACTGCAGCTGGCGCGGCCAACAGGGGCTGGTGCCCCGGCGCCAAGAGATACAATGTAGGAGCGGCACCAATCAAAGCTCACAACATAGTGGAGTGAGATATCTCGACATATGCACACGACACCCATGTCAAACGCACAACGAATAGCAGCTGGTGCTGCCAACGAGGGCTGGCGCCCAGGCGCCAACAAGAGGAATTGGGAGCGACCCCTTCCAGGTAACGCACTCATGACGTGAGTTGTTTGGTATTCGCCCAACGTGCGCGTTGATTGCAAACAGCATAGCAGCTGGTGCTGTCACGAAGGGCTGGTGCCCGGGCGCCAACAAAAGTAGGCTGCAACGACATTTTTGCGACTGACGGTCGCAACTGAAATCTGTGAAGTGCTACACAACATGCACATGACATGAATGCTAAACTTGCGCGTGCGTGAATACATATAGGCCGCCGCTATAGCGCAGTCAAGGCCGCCGCTATAGCGCGCGGACGCGCCCGACGCTGACAAGTGCCAGCTGGACAAATGTAGGGGCAGCTGGTGATGTCTGGGAAGCAATCGTTGCAGGTGTGTTGGTGGAATTCGTGCCCGGCGCTCTCCTGACAGCTACATACCAGCGCTGACTCCGAATAAGCATCAATGATCAAAGTTTGACAAATTATTGCAACCAGCTGGACCTGGATACGCGTAGTTGGACCCACGGAACAAGACCCGACAGAAGAACTACACGGCGCGGCGCCTGGCTGAGGCCGGGCCACCAGACACAGGCCACACTAGGGCGTGAACCTGGGCAACACGAGCTAGAGCCCGGCACCGTGCTGGTGCACGGATGCGCGACACGACCGGTTTGCTACCGCCCAGCTGGGGCCGGGCCCCCGGCAGACCTGCGACCAGGATCGACGACGAAGCAACGGCGACGAAACGCACGCGGACGCACCTAGCTAGAGCTGGGCGCCGCGTTGCCACGCAGGACACTGGTGTGCCAACGTAGACACCTGAATGCGTGCGATGTGCCATAACCCCCGGGATTTCGGCGCCCTCCGGGGTGCCTCCAGAATCCCCGTGGACCGCCTACATCGACCTTGACGGGATGACAACAAGTTCCGATACTTTTCTCTCTGGCAACGAGCTACTCCACCAGGCGGCGCGGAGCCCCGTCGCGAAGCCACCCGCCTAAATCGCCATGGAACTCCGGCCAATCGAATGTCAGCACCTCCTCTGAGTTGCACAACTCCAGGAGGGGCGCGTCATTCCTCGACGGGCCATCAGCCAAGTTCAATTTAGATGGGACGTACTCTGCGTGGTAAGTCAGAGGCATCCCGGCCATGTCAAACCACAGCCTGCCCGCAATCATAGCCAAATCCTCCTTGGGGGAGAAACCCTTCACGACGCACGCTAAAGCTGCTTTGCTGTCGATGTAGTGGAGGACGCGACAGTGATAGAGACGGTGAGGACATAAGGACACGATGCCAACCAGTGCCGCCAGTAGCTCGTCTGCGACGATGTTCGTCTTCCTGCTGCGGAGAAGCCGACGGACCTTTTTGGGCAAACGCCCTCGCAAGAAAACAGACGAGTCATCATCGAAACACGCAACTGCGCCGACGCTGCCGTCGTGCTCAGCGTCGGTGCACAACACAACCAGTGGCAGGCGAAGTGGCGGACCGAGGGGAGTAATGCGAAAAGTCTCTTGTTCAATGACTGTGAGAAACCATTGAATGGCAAAGCGGAGGCGGGCTGTTAGGGCACGCGGCCCCCGCCCCTGTCTCTGTCTCCAAATGAGCGGGCGCAGCAGGGCACGCCCAACTCTATTGAAGATGTGAGTATTCAAGAACTGAAGACGGCCACACAGCTTCGCGGCGAAACCTGGCGCGAGGACATCCTCGCGCAGGACGCCTCGCAAGTCCTCGCACCACTTCTCCTTCTTCTGGCCCCGGAGGGACCAGGAAGACTCGCCATCGGCCACAGAGACGTGAAGGCCAAGCAGTACGATAGCAGAGCCAGAATCTCTTTTATCCGGATCCAGCTGCCACCCCAGAAAATCGGTGGCGACTTCCTGGAATACTGCTCCGGCCCAGTCAGCTAACGCCACGCCGCTTGAGCACGCGCACTCCGGGACCACCCAGAACGCATCGTCTACGTACATGAAGATGATCAAAAGGAACACCCTCTGCATGACGTTTTGGATTGCTCTGGACGTTCAGTACCAGCCTGTCACGCCACCCAAATTCCCAAAAACGTGGGACCAGAGAGGGACAGCGACGAAAGCTCGATCAAGCGGATTGAAAACTAAGGCCCAACATAGCCACTCGTGGGCACTGTGCGGCGGAAGTGTCTTAAACGCCGACTTGAAATCTGCTTTGCCCAAGGTTGGGGACACGCCGTGGCCGGAAGCTGTGTCGACGACCTGGAGAGCTGCAATCAACTGGTGGAAATCGTCGTACTTCAGCTTCTGTGGCATGAACGCGAAATCATTCACCAGGTTCTGTCTGAAATTGCGGATTGCCCTGGCCTTGAGGCTGGAGGGCCCCCCGCGCTGCTCCCAGATCCCGAACGTGTCAACCAGCAGGACCTCGGAGAGGTCAACGTCCCGCAGAGAAACTGGTGGACCCGCTCTGCCGTCTGCGATGTCTTTGAGTGTTTGGTCCCAGACCTCGGCCACCAGACTCGCATCGTACGCAGACGATGTGCTACGAGCGCGGGCGACTTGAAGAGTTTTCGAATTCAGCTCAAAACAGCGCTCCTTCAACCCTGCGAGAGGTTCGGGGCCGCCGAGGCCTGGCCGGCCCCGACTCCGAAGCCCCCCGGGGACAGGCACCCCGAGATTACCTACATGCAACGTTTCAGTCAAAGGGAAACCAGCCATCAAGTCACCCACGTATTCTGCATCCTCATGGCCCGCTGCCTGCAATAACTTGTGCAACATGGAAGGGTCTAATTTTCCGAGGACGTGCCTCTGCTGCTCGGGTAAAGAACTCCCCCAGGCCTCTAATTGCGGACGGTGTTTTTCTTTCTCTGCTCTCCAGTGGCGCAAGGCCCTGGTCGTTCGGGCCACGCCCGCTCCGGGGTCAGAAGCGAGCGAGCGGAGGCCCTCAGCTTGGCAAGCGGTCAAGTGAAGACGCGGGTCCCTTGGCAAAAACTCGCTCTGCTCGTAACGAGCGCGGGCGAGCGAAACTCAGGTGGCCCAAAGCATCCGTCACGCAGCCGCTGTCTGGCTCGACGACGTGATCCGGATCAGCACTGTCAGACGCCGAAAGAGCATCTTCATCCGTGCTAGCGTCCAGATCAGCATCGTCTCACCATCGCTTGCCCTGGCCCTTGCCGCCTCCTAATGGAGCAAAGACGGATGGAAAGCTGGCTCTGCTCCGGGGAGAAGCCCAAGCCGACCCAATCAGCCGTTCGCACGGAAGAGACACCGAAGGCCCGCGGGAAGGCCCGAGGGAAGGCCCCTTTCAGTGCAAGAGCACGCGGTTTTTTTGAGCGCCGCCACCAAAGTTGGGTCCAGGTTTTGAAGGGGCAGCGCCGCGCGCCAACGCAAACCCCAACGGCAACAGGTTGGGCCCTTCAACAAAGTTATTTATTTTTCCCTTCCACCAAAGAGGCGGCGGCCGGGCGGCCGAGAAAGAAACGAAGACGACAACAACAGAGACGATTCCAGGAGCTTTCCGGATCCGTCCTTTGCCCCCCTTCTCGCCGCCGGTGAAAACTGGCGGCGGCGGCCTCGCGGCCTCTGTGGTGCACTTGCCGCCGGGGCGTGCGCGGGGGGAGCCCTGGACCCCGCGTGGCCGCCCTGGTGGCGCTGCTGCTGGGGCTGCTGGGGCTGCCGCCTGGACTGCAGCAACAGACTGACTGCTGAACGAGCCCGCGCGCCCCGGTGCTCGTCGACGGCCATCAGCATGGCGGCCGGGACGCACCCGGAGTCCCGCCGCCGGGTCCTCTCCGCCATCTCCGACCACAGGTTCGAGTCGTACTCGTGCGCCACGCGCCCGGTGTCCTCCAGGGCCACGCGGTTGAGGTCGAGGAACTGCGTGAGCAAAGCCTCGACGGTCACCGCCTCAACCCCTGCGTGCGCCTGCACCGTGAGTTGGGCCAGCCCGCGCGCCCAGAAACCAGCGACCCACTGGGCGTGGGTGAGGTCCGCGCCCCTGCGAGGCCGCAACTCCGCCGGCATCCACTGCGGGCACAATGCGGCAATGTCACCAGTGACCACGTAGGTGCGCTTGTGTTTAGCAGCTTTGCGGGCGGAGGCGGCTAGCTCGCGCAGCTTGTCGCAAGCGGCGTTGTGCTCGTGGCGAAGGCTGGGGAAACCATACCGGCGCAGGCAGGCGCTGGCATCGAAGTCCTCGCCGCGCGAGCTTGTGGACCTGCTGCGGGATCGGTCGCCCGGCTTCCTCTGTCCACGACGGATGGCCTTGCCGACGTCTCTGCCGAGCTGCTTGCCCGACTCCGCGCGGGCGGCGGCGCGAGCGGCTGCTCTCTGCGCGTGCAGGCACAAGGTCAGGCAGCCGTCGTCCCCCCGCGCCGGGAAGTGTTCTAGCAGCAGCGCCTCTGGGGCCACTTCCAACTGCCAATCTGTGCCCAGATTGGTGCCAGCAAGCTTGGCCACGACCTTGTTCTGCAAGGCCTCGCTTCCGGGCGGGCAATTCCTGGCCAGAAATTGCGTCAGCGTTTTTGTCTCTTGGGCGGGGGACCTCCCGGCGGCGGCACCAGCTGCAGACGCCCGTCTGGCTGGCGTCGGGGTCCGAAGGCGGGTCGGGGACCGGCCACGGCTGCCGCGCCGGCGCCGGCGGCGGCTCCCGGAGCGACGCCGGTCACGCCGGCGGGAGCGGGATCGGGAGTGATGGGAAGACTTGCGGGAAGATTTGGATCCCGAACGTGAGGCAGGCATGCCTCGAGCTGAGACGGTCATGGATGGTTCCATGCTGCGCGCGGCTGGTGCCACACCAACAACGACACAAATGCAGATGGGAACATGAATGCGCGCGACAATACGAATAACAACTACATGATTCATGCCAGCTGCAATGCTACACGCTCTCAATTCTCAACTGGAACACAATGAGAACTCAACTGGAACACAATAAGAATGGATATACGAAGAGGAAGAGGAATGATAGTACCACAGGGAAGGGGAACAAGGGTACACTAATGAATACCTGCGGCCCTTCCCATTCCTTTTCCCCCCATCACAACCGAAGCTTGTATGGTAAGGATGATCAGGAGGAGGAGGAGGAGGAGGAGGAGAAGGAGGAGGAGAAGGAGGAGGAGAAGGAGAAGGAGAAGGAGAAAGAGAAGGAGAAGGAGGAGGAGGAGGAGGAGGAGAAGGAGGGGGAGGAGGGGAGAGGAAGGAGGAGGAAGGAGGAGAGGAGAAGGAGAAGGAGAAGGAGAAGGAGAAGGAGAAGGAGAAGGAGAAGGAGAAGGAGAAGGAGAAGGAGAAGGAGAAGGAGAGGAGAAGGAGAAGGAGAAGGCGAGGAGGAGGAGGAGGAGGAGGAGGAGGAGGAGGAGAGCGCCCAGCTGGGCGGGGGAGAGTCTCCTCGCGGCCAGAGCAGGCCGGCCGGCGGGGCGCGGCGCCCCGGGCTGCGAGAAGACGCGGCGGAACTCGTCCCCGCCTGCGGCAGCAGGGGGGAGGCACGGGGCCGAAAGGTATACACCCCGACGCCTCCCTCATCCCCTCCCTCTCCCAGGAAGAAAGAAAGGAAGATTAGAGGGTGGAGGAGGGGCGGGGAATGGAGGAGGGAGGCGGAGGTTGATTGGGCATGAAAGGGCCCCTAATCCGTTGGTAGGGGACGTAAGTTAGGAGGGCCCAGAACATCAGGGATAAAGGGGGTCTTCGGTCTTCTCTGCAGACGTATCGCACCAGACTGCCCAGATGCACTATCCCCTGATGCGAAGATGGGGACCTCAGTGAGGCCTCGTCTTCATCGTGCTACAGGGTCGGGGGCTCCTTCATCCTCAATGAGATGTGCCGGCCGCCACGCTCGCGCGGCGCACGCCCCAATGGCACCCTCGCGCCGTGGAAGCGAGTCGCGGCGGAAGACCTGTGGCCAGGCTCGGCCTTCCCCGGGGCCCTTCCTGCGCAGAGGCCTCTCAAATGTGGTCCGAGCAGGTGGGGTCGGAGGATCGCGGCGCATCCCGATGCATCGGCGATGCATCGGCAACGCCAGCGACGAATCGGCGGCGTCGGCGAGGACAGAATCGAGCTTCGCATCGGGCCGAATCGCCGATGCATCAGCGATCCGGCACGATCTGTAGACCCCATCTACTCCGACTCCATCTGGGAGGCATAGAAAAGACGACTCGGCATGAAAAGCCGGCCCCTGGGAAGGGGTCCACAATTCTAGGGAGCAGCGCTGGAACTTAACGTCGAGTGTCTGCGGCGGGCGCGGACGTTCGCGCGCGCACGCCCCCAGACATCCGGCCGTTCGAAACAATCGAGGCGGCCGGCTTCCCGCTGTCGGGGCTCTGGGGGCTGGCGGTGGGTCGAAGAACCTAAAGAGATCCGATGGTGAGCGTTGTCTTTTTCGGCGTTTCGACATTGGGCGGAAGGCGGGGGGGGTCTGGCTCCGGACCTCTGCTTAGTGCGACTGTTTGGAACCGTGCGTCCTATGGAGGGGGGGGGAGGGGGTGCGAGGGCCCGCGCCGATCGGCAAAACAATGAATAAGAAAACGATCACATGCCCTGACTTTGTTCCGAGCGGGGGCCAGGGAAATGCCTGCTGCCTTGCCCGGGGCGAGCTGCTCACCCCGAGACGCCGTTGGACGGCCCCCGGGCCCAGCAAGGGCCCCGGGCGGCCGAAAGCCACGAGAAGACCTCCGCCCGGATGTGGGTTCGGGGGGCACAACGGCACCCCGCGTTGTTTGTAGTCTTTCATGGCTCCTGGCATGGGACTCTCGTGAGGGTGGAGGAGGCCCTCTTGGGCCATATCAAAGCGATTAGTCCTCTTCCTCTTTTTCTTCTTCTTCTTCTTCTTCTTCTTCTTCTTCCTCCTCCTCCTTCTCCTCGGGAAAAGCAGAACTCCTCATGATCCACCTCTGTTTTTCTCTTCATTCCATCAGACCGTTGGCAAGGCAAAAAACAAAGTTTGGGGAAGAATCCAGACTGAAGGCGAATCCGTGTGAAACATTGCTTGTGTTGTTTGCTGTTGCTGTGTTTGATGTGTTCGCTTTTTGTTTATGATTTGTCTTTTTTTTCCCCACCTCCTCCTCCTCCTCCTCCTCCTCCTCCTCCTCCTCCTCCTCCTCCTCCTCCTCCTCCTCCTCCTCCTCCTACCTCCTCTTCCTCCTCTTCCTCCTCCTCCTCCTCGTCCTCCTCCTCCTCCTCTTTCTTCTCCTCCTCCTCCTCCCTGATAAATCGCTGGCGGGGCAGTTCCCGGACGGAAAATGCGAAAATCACACACGCCAAAAACCTGCACAGACACCGCGCGGCGAAGAACACTCAAAGACGCGCCACCGGCGAAGCGAACCGTTCCAGAAGAAGGTGCCCTGAGGCCAGGGGCCCAGGAGCCAGACACACTCCACACACAACCTGGACACACCCTGGGCACACCCTGGACACACGCCAGACACACCCAAACAGACGCAAGACACACGCCAGACACACGCCAGATGCACTCCAGACACACGCCAAACACACACCAGACACACGCCAGATACACTCCAGACACACGACAGACACACGCAAGAAACGCACCAGACACACGCCAGAAACAAGCCAGAAACAAGCAAGACACACTCAAGACATATGCCAGACACACGTCAGACACATGCCAGACACACGCCAGACACACGCCAGACACGGGCCAGACACGCGCCAGACACTCCCAGACACACGCCAAACAGACGCCAGCCACAGGCCAGAAACACCCAGACACACGCCAGACACACGCCAGACACACGCCAGACACACGCCAGACTCATGCAAGACACACCCAGACACACGCCAGACACACTCAGACGCACGCCAGACACACGCCAGACACACTCAGACACAGACCAGACACACCCAGACACATACCAGACACACATCAGTCGCATCCAGACACACGCAAGACACACACACACACACACACACAAAGACACATGTCAGACACACTTCGAACACACGCCAGACACACGCCAGACACACACCTAGACACACGCCCGACGCACCCTAGACACACTCTGGACACACCCTGGGTACACCCTGAACAAACCCTAGACACACGCCAGACTCACGCCAGACACAAGACAGACACACGCTAGACGCACGCAAGACACGCGCCAGACACACGCCAGACACACGCCAGACACACGCCAGGCACACCCAGACACACGCCAGACACACGCCAGACACACGCCAGACACACGCCAGACACACGCCAGACACACCCATACACACGCCAAACACACGCCAGACACACTCAGGCACACGCCGGACACAAGCCAGACATACCCAAAAACACGCTGAACAGACCCCAAAACAAAGCCAGACACACTCCAGATACACGGCAGGCACGCCAGACACACGCCAGACACACGCCAGACACACTCAGACACACGCCCGGCACACCCAGACACATGCCAGACACAAGACAGACACACGCCAGACACCTAGACACGCGCCAGACTCACGCCAGACACACGCCTGACACACGCCAGACACACGCCAGACACGCGCCAGACCCACGCCAGACTCACGCCAGACACAAGACGAACACGCCAGACCCGCGCCAGACACGCGCCAGACACACGCCAGACACACCCGGACACATCCCGACACACCCCAGAATGACGACGACGAAGACGACAAGGGCTGCAACGACTGCGAGTGCGACGACCCCATCTCCAACTCCGACGACTCCAACGCCGGCGACGATTACGGCTCTGACGACTCCGACGACCATGTCCCTCCGACAGCACTTGTCTGCCTCACCCCTTCTGTACCCTACAGCCGAGATATCGGCGGCGTAGTGCCCTCCAGACGTTTCACATGGGCTACCGCAAGCGAGCCAGCGTAGACACATAAAAACGCAAGTCTCTACGCCAACAAACAGGTGTCTACACGCAACCTGGTTGTGTCTAGCCCTCCGGAAAACTGCTCTTTTTGACGTACGCTGGCGAATACGTTGGAACGCATCCTGGCCTCGCAGTTTTTCGTCGTGAAGGCATGTTTGCTGTGCGTGGAACCAGGGAGATGTTGCAGAGGACGCGCGCACACAACAATGGAATGTGGACATCTCGGGGTGGGAAAATTTGAATACCGCAAATATGTTTAGAGAACCGCGCGAACGAGACACCCCAAACAGATCCAGAAAGAACCTGGCACGCACTCCACACGCACCCCAGACACGCGCCAGACACACGCCAGACACACGACAGACACACGGCAGACACCCGCGAGACACACGCCAGACACACGCCAGACACACGCCAGATACACGCCAGACACACGCCAGACACAAGACAGACACACGCCAGACGCACGCAAGACACGCACCAGACACGCCAGACACACGACAGACACACGCCAGACACACTCAAGACATATGCCAGACACACGCCAGACACGCGACAGACACACGGCAGACACACACCAGACACACCCAGACACACACCAGACACACGCCAACACACACTCAGGCACACGCCAGACACACGCCAGACACACACCAGACACACCCAGACACACACCAGACACACGCCAAACACACTCAGGCACACGCCAGACACAAGCCAGACATACCCAAGACACACGCTAAACACACCCCAAAACTACGCCAGACACACGCCAGACACACGCCAGCGCCAGACACACGCCTGACACACGGCAGGCACGCCAGACGCACGCCATACACACGCCAGACACACGCCAGACACATCCCAGACACACCCCGGACACCTCAGACACACCCCAAGCATACCCAGACGCACCGCTGACACTCCCCAAACACACCCAGACACTCCGTGACACACGCAAGACTCACGCCAGACACACCCAAACACACCTCAAGATGACGGCGACGACGACGACGACGACGACGATGACTCTGAGGACTCCAACTGTAACGACTCCATCTTGAACTCCGACGACTCCGACTCAAACGCCGACTCCGACGACTCCGACTCCGACTCCAAAAGCGGTCAGGAAGGCGTTCATGCAAATTCCTGCGTCCTCTCGCACCATTCCTTTCCTCCCACATGGTGCCCTCGTCCTTCGTCCTCCTTTTCCTCCTTCTGTCCTCTCGCTCTCTCACTCCCTCCCTCCTACTGCATCTGTTTATCTCCATCCAGCTCTTTCGCCATCCAACCCTTGTCCATCCTCATCTCCCCCTCCCACCCCCTCCACCTTTTGTCCATCCTCCGCCCCCCTGTCCTCTTACCTCCCTGAACCTCCTCCCCCTTCCTCCTCCCGCCACCCAAGGACCCCCTACCTCACAAAAGTGCTCCTCCTCCTCCTCTTCCTCCTCCTCCTCCTCCTCCTCCTCCTCTTCTCAACCAGATCATCCTACTCCCCCTCTTCCTTCTCCTCCTCCTTCTCCTCCTTCTCCTTCAAACACTCCTGATCCAACTCATATCTCTCCGCTGGCAGACGGAAGAGGAGGGACAACACAGAGGGAGATGATAAGGAGCGGGGAGAGGGAGGAAGAGGAGTTGCCAAAGGAGGATGACGACCAGGAGGAGGAGGAGGAGGAGGAGGAGGAGGAGGAGGAGGAGGAGTTTGAGGGTCACTCCTCTTCCTCATCCCTCCCCACCCCACTCCTCCACCATCCTCCTATAGTAGACATCGGAGGAGGAGCAGGAGTGATAGAAGGGAAATGATGAAGATGGTGATTATGACGAGGAGGAAGATGATGAACGTTTAATTATCAACATCAGTATCTGTTTCCTATTCCTCCTCCTCCCCCTCATCCTTCCCATCTGTATCACCCTCCTCCCCCTCATATCCATTTTAGTGTTCTTTCCTCATCGCATTCATCCTGCACCTCATGCAAACCGCGCGACAGGAACGCTGGAGGAGGATGAGGAGGAGGGGCGAATGGGGGACGAGGAGGAGTAGGAGGATGATGTCAATGATTAGTTGCCCTTTCCCATCATCCTAGCCCTCTCAAACCTCCACTTCCGCGTCGCCCTCCTCGCTCTATCACTCGTCATCCTCTTCCTCATCATCATCCCGTCGCCCCTATGGAAGGATGATGGGGAGTGATAGCAGGGAGAATGACATGAGGCAGAGGAGAGTGGGCCCAGGAGGCGGATGATGTGTAGGAAGATGAGGAGGTGGAGGCAGATAATGAGGCGGGTCGGATGAGGATGATGCCAGGACTGCGGCGGACAATTGGTATGATGAGGAGAAGGAAGATGATGAGGATGATGGTGATGTGGAAAACGATAATTATGGCGACGGCTAACTCTTACCCCCCCTAAACATCGTCATCATCATGATCCTATCATTCCCTCCTCCTCCTCACATAACTCACCCTGTTCTCCTCGCATCTCACAGTTGGAAAGAGGATGGGGGAGTGATATGATGAGGAGAAAGAGGAGGAGAAGAGGAGTGAAATGAGGAAAAACACGAATTTGATGATGACTTGAACGTTCAGTAGTCACGCCTTCTCCCTCTGCTGCTCCTGTCAGTTCCCATCCTCATCATCACCCTCTTGTTGTATCAGTCCTGCCCGTCCTCGTCATCCTCGTCCTATCTCTCCTATATGAGGAGGAGGAAGGGGAAGAGGATGAGGATGAGGATGAGGATGAGGATGAGGATGAGGATGAGGATGAGGATGAGGATGAGGATGAGGATGAGGATGAGGATGAGGATGATGAGGAAGAGGAGGAGGAAGGAGGGGGGAGGGAGAGAATAAAAGAGGAGAACGAGGAGGAGCACGGGGAGTGACCCCTCAAGCACCTCCTCATCGTCCTGCTCATAGTTCGCCTCCTCTGGACTCCTCTTCCCCCCCTATCATCCCATCATTCTCCTCCCTCCATCTCCTCCCTCCTCCTCCGCCTCTCATGTGAGAGATATGAGAATCAGGAGGGCGAGGAGCATGAGTGATAGGAGGAGGAGGAGGAGGAGGAGGAGGATTGATGGGAGTGAGAGGAGGAGCAGGATGAGGACGCGGAGAGGATGCTGCTGATGAGCAGGTGGATGATCAGGAGGAGGAAGGGGAAAGGAGAAGCACTGAGCACGGAGTAGAGCCGAAAGCGTCTTATGCCCATCCAGTCTGGCGCCATGTAGCAGATGAGCGGGCAGAGGATGCGGATGAGGTGTGGGAGGAGGGAGAATATGAGAATGAGGAAGATAATGAGGAGACTGAGGAGGGGGAGTGGTAAGAGGAACAGCAGGAAACATACGATGAAGAGGATGAGGAGGAGAAGGAGGAGGAGGATGACACTAATGTGGTGGACACTTGGCAGGGTGAGGGAAATGAAGAGAATCATGATGAGGATGATGAGGGAAACGATAATGATGTGGAGGAGTAATCTTCACTCATCCTCATCATCGCCATCGTCGAGATTTCATCAGTCCTCGTCCTCATGCCCCTCATCCTCATCATCGCCCGTATCCGAGAGCCTGAGATAGCAGGCGTCGTCATCATCTGCATCACCGAGAGCCCAAAGCATCGCAATCATCGCTGCCATCATCTTCGGCAGCATGAAAAACTTGAAAAGCGCGGGGTGCTACCATGCCCCCCAACCCCCTTAGGCGGCAACTACTGGGAGTTTTCCGTCGGAAAAACTAAAAAAAATTAAGCCCCATTGGGGGGCTGTTACGCCGGAGTGGGCCTCGGATTAAGCCGGATAAACGGGATTTAGCGGGATTCAGCCGGATGAAGCGGGATTCAGCGGGATTAAGGCGGGATGAAGCTGGACTTCGGACCAGGGCAAAAGCAGAATCTGCCCCCTGAGGGCTGCTGCCAAGACGCTGGACGTCAGGGAACCACTCGGAATGAGCAGGTCCGCACCCCAACGCCCGGGCGGACCGCCCGCCCCGCCCGCGCGCCTGCCCGCCGCCTGCGCTGCCCTCGCAGTCGCCGCCGCCGCCCCGCGTCGCCGCCGCCGCCGCCGCCGCCGCCGTCGTCGCCGCCGTCGTCGTCGTCGTCGTCGTCGTCGTCGCCGTCGCCGTCGTCGTCATCGCCGTCGTCGTCGTCGTCGTCGTCGTCGTCATCGCCGTCGTCGTCGTCGTCGTCGTCCCCCTCCGGCTGGGGTTTTCGATTGCTGCGGCCTTCGGAGCCCAGTCTCGGGCCCTGGGGCTCTCAACAAGCAGGGGGGGGGCAGCGGAGGCCGCCCAAGGTGGGTCCGAGCAGAGGGGGCCGGAGGACGGCGCCGCATCGCCGATGCTTCGGCGATGCGAGGCGACGCCGGGAAGGAAAAGCTCGGGCTCCGGATGGAGGCGCACTGCCGATGCATCGACGGCAACCTGCGGCTCCGTGGGCGGCCCTTGAGAAAAGGGCTCCGAAGGCCACAGCAATCGAAAACCCCAGCCGGAGGGGGGACGACGACGACGACGACGACGACGACGACGACGACGACGACGACGACGACGACGACGACGACGACGACGACGACGGCGACGACGACGACGACGGCGACGACGGCGACAACGACGACGACGACGACGGCGACGAGCACGGAGCAGCGCGAGGAGCAGGAGCGGAGCGGCCGCTGGGGCAGGGCAGGAGGCACGGGCCTACGGTGGCGGAGTTGTCCGCGTCCGCGGCGCGGAAGGTGCGCATGACGAAGTCCAGCACTGGGGCCGAGGCCGAGAGCGGAGGCGCTCGTCCTCCCCTGCTGCGCCTCGTCATCATCGCCGCCATGCTCCTCGTCCTGCTTCCCAGCATCACCACCATCGTCGTCGTCATCATCATCATGATCATCATCATCAGCAGCAGCAGCATCAGCAGCGAAATCACCACCACCACCACACTCATCACCACCACCATCATCATCACCAACATCATCATCATAATCATGATCATCATCATCACGATCAGAATCATTATCATAATCCGAATCATCATCATCAGCAGCATCATGATCATCAGCAGCAGCAGCATCATCATCACCACCACCACCATCATCATCATCACCACCACCACCATCTTCATAATCATGATCAGCATCATCATCATCATCATCATCATCAGCATCATCATCATCATCATCATCATCATCATCATCATCATCATCATCATCATCATCATCATCATCATCATCATCATCATCATCATCATCATCATCGTCATCGTAATCGTCATCATCATCATCATAAGCATCATCATCATCAGCAGCAACCTCATCATCATCGTCGTCGCCCTCCTCCTCCTCCTCGGGCTCGGGCTGGTGGCATCAGAGTCCTCCAATGGACGCAGCCATCCCGCTCTCATCCTCCTCCTCCTCCTCATCCTCCTCCTCCTTCTCATCCTCATCCTCATCCTCATCCTCATCAGCAGAAGCAGCAGCATCATGAGCGCGCCCCCCTATCCCCATCAGTACGACCACCGCAACCACCACCATAGTTATCATCAATGTCATTATCAGTGTCACCGTCGTCATCGTCATCGTCGTTACCGTCGTCATCGCCATCGCCGTCAGCATCAGCATAAATATCAGCATCATCCTCATCGTTGTAAGATATTGATTAATGATCCCCCGCCTGTTCGACCACTGCCCCTGATGAATGAACACCTCCTCCCCAACTCGACCAGCCACCAGGCGGGAATCACGCGGGTCGCTCCAACGCAAACATCCCTGTCAGAAAACCGCAAAATTTGTGCGGCGACAAGCTTTGGATCGTGAGCCGGAACCCCGCGAACACTTTGTTTTGGCGTGTGACTGCGATGGCTAGGGTGAAGCGATGTGTGTCCGTTGCGCGCTGTCCCACTATCCATGACAAAAACGAATGCTGCATGCTCGCATGGGTCGTACTCACGATCCGGATTGTGCCACCACCCTCATTTTGTATATCACTTTGTATATCAACGGAGGTGGTTTGGGGCCATGATTCCTGATTGGCGGCTGGTCGAGTGGGTGTGCAAGTCCACTGCGCGCTGTTAAATTATCCCTGGCCAGAATGAATGCACACGCATTGCTGGCGCGCACACCATATGCCATGGACCATATGCTGCCCCCCCCCAAAACGCCACCACTTATTTGACACTGGTCATGAGGGGTCGACAGATTGACCAGTGTGTGCTGCCACGTGCACTCGCGCACCTTGCGCGCTCTGCGCGCGCGGCGTAACTTTCGCACTTGCTCGGCGCGGCTGGAGCACATGGCGCGCCTGGCGCGCGCAGAGCACGAGCGGCGCCTGGCGCACCAGGCGCACCTGGCACGCTTGGGACCCCGGGACACCTGGCACGCGCGGCGCACCCCACGAGCGTCGCACACATGGCATCTGTATTGGTTTGTGGTGGGAGGGAGCGTGGGAGGGTGGAAGCGCGACAGCCTCCGGCTCTCCATGGTCAGAAAAAATGTTCCTCGGCATCAACTACAGGGCCCACATTAGCATGATCGAAACGGACGCCACTCAAAAACCAGCGTTCCCGTTGAGAGCGTGTCCTCGCCATCATTTCCCCCACACACACATCATCATCAGCATAACCACCACCATCATCATCACCATCATCACCAGCATTAACATCATCATCATCATCATCATCATCATCATCATCATCATCATCATCATCATCAGCATCATCCTCATCACCCTAATCATCATCAGCAGCAGCATCATCATCACAATCATCCTCATCATCAAAATCATCGTCACCATCATCATCATAATCATAATCAGCGGCAGCATCACCATCCGCAGAATCACCAGCACAATCATCGGTACCATCGTCGTCATACACATCATCGTCTTCATCATCAGCATCGCCACCGTCATCATCTTCATCATCATCATCGTGGTCAGCATCAGCAGCTGCAGCCTCATCATCATCATCACCATCATCACCACCACTGTCACCATCATCATCATCATCATCATCATCATCATCATCATCATCATCATCATCATCATCATCATCATCATCATCATCATCATCATCATCATCATCGCCATCACCGCCCACATCCTCCTCATCATCATCCTCACCATCGCCATCAGCATCAGCATCCTCGTCATCCTCACCAGCATCGCCGTCATCATCGTCATAATCACCATCACCTCTGCACTCGCCGTGCCTCGTCCACTCCTCGGGCCCGTACCGCCTGGCTGGAGTCGCTCTCCGGTCACCGCTGGCCGTCACACCCGCGCGGTGAGGTGCTGACACAACAGGGTGTGTCGGACCATCGGGCAACCGTTGTGGCTGCAACGCGCAGTTGCGGCTCCCCGCTAGAGCCCAACAACGTACTGGTTCTCCTGATCTCCAATATTCCTACAATACGCCACTGGTAATCATCAGTTTCCACCTTGAGTTACCGGCAGTAGTGCGCAACGGCCAAAGTGTGGTTCACCTATCGTCCTGTTCTCTTTCTCAGCTTTTTCTTCCACGAGGTGCATCATACGTTTGGTTGTCATGCTCTTGGGTGGAGAGGCCACCTGTGCTGGATCGGTGTCTAGCTAGCCGTCGGCCGTACGCGGAGTCTCTCCGCTTCATGCTATGCAGGATGATACCGCAATCACGAGGGACACGACCATCCTCCCGTCGGTCCGAGTGGGGCAAGGTGCACGGCAGGCCCTTTGCCGCCGCCAGCGACGCGACGTTCAACGCGGGTCCAACATCGTTGCGTGATAACCCTCGCGGCCCCTTGCCGCGCAGTCTCGCGTTTTCTTCTGTCTACCAGCATTACCATGCTGTAGATCGGGTACGTGGGTGTCGGGGACGCCTTGCTCCTGCTTCCTTGACGTGCTCTTCCGCGCGGACCGTTCCCTAGGGGTGCTCGTGGGCAGGGTCATCGTGCAGCGTTTCCACAGCGGTATCCTTTATGACAACGACCGCGGAGGCCTCCTCCTCGAAAATGTTCGCGGAGGGATGTTCT
>CAUYUJ010018305.1:317085-364585 GCA_963575745.1 Prorocentrum cordatum | reverse complement strand
TCCCAAAAAGGCCACAAGAGAGCTCCCAACCGGGTCCGAAGAAGGCAAATTCCGTGATTTCCGTTTGGCTTTACTTGATGTCGCATGCTTGCCTTTTCAGGCTGTCGTCAGCTCAAGACGGCCCAAGAGGACTCCACGATGGTCCAAGGGGCATCCAAGACGGCCCAAAGACGGCCCAAGAGAGCCTCCCGAGGGACCCAAGACGGTCTTAGAAGGCCCTTCGACGGCCCAAGACGGCGCCAAGACGGCCCCATGATGGCCCCCAGACACGCACCATACTGTCAAGAAGGATCCAAGACGGGCGAAGAGAACCTCAAGCCAACGCAAGAACGGCCCAACCGAGTTTAATCATCAGTACAATCGTCCGCATCATCATCATCATCATCATCATCATCATCATCATCATCATCATCATCATCATCATCATCATCATCATCATCGTCATCATCATCATCATCATCATCATCATCATCATCATCATCATCATCATCATCATCATCATCATCATCATCATCATCATCATCATCATAATCATGATCATCATCATCATCGTCATCATCATCACCATCATCACCATCATCATCATCATCATCATCATCGTCATCGGCATCGTCATCATTATCAGCATCATCATCGTCGTCATCATCACCATCATCATCAGCAGCAGCATCATCGTTGCCGTCGTCGTCATCATCAGCATCATCATCAACATCATCATCAGCATCATCAGCAGCATCATCATGACCACCACCACCACCATCGACATCATCACCATCATCATCATCATCATCATCATCATCGTGCTCGTCATCGTCATCGTCATCGTCGTCGCCGTTACCACCATAATCATCATCGTCATCACCATCATCATCATCATCATCATCATCGTCATCGTTCCGTCGTCATCATTATGCATCAGCAGCATGATAATCATCATCACCATCATCATGGCCACCACAACCACCACAACCACCATCATCATCAACAGCAGCAGCAACAGCAGCATCGCCATAGTGATCAGTATCACCATCAACAGCAGCATCAGTATCATCATGATGACCATCATCATCATCACCACCCGCATCGTCAGCATCATCATCATCATCATCATCATCATCATCATCATCATCATCATTACCACAAACAGCAGCAGCATCATCATCGTCGTCGCCGTCGTCCTCTTCGTCGTCGGCATCATCATCATCATCGTCATTATCATCACCACTACCAGCATCATCAGCAGCAGCATCATCATGATCAGAATCATAATCGTTATCATCATCAGTGTCATCATTATCATCAGCAGCAGCAGCATCATCATCAGCATCATCATCAGCATCATAATCAGCATCATAATCAGCATCATCATCAGCAGCAGCATCATCAACAACATCATTACTGTCATCACCGTCATTAACAGCATCAACATCATCGATAATCGTCATCATCATCTTGATCATCCCAATCATCTGCATCTTCTTCGTCATCCTGATCACGACTCTTGGGAGCCTGGAGACACGAGGAGTCACACATGACGGCGTCCCATGCCCTCGAGCAGTCGCCACCCAGAATGCCAGGATGGCCAGGTGGCGGGACTTGACGCAGGCAGCTGGAAATTATCCTGAAGCTTGAAGTTTGCAACAGGTTCAGGGATGGAGGGTGGATGGTTTTCAAAACCTGGTCTCGCCTCAGCGCCGCGCACATTCGTACAAAAAAGCTGCATATTCAAGAACGGAGGAAAAGCGGTTTTCAAAATGTGGCTATCACCTTTGCGCCGCGCACATTCGTCTTAAAAGTTCGCAACAGCTTCAAGCATGGAGGACAAGTGGTTTTCAAAATGCTGCTCTCGCCGCAGCGCCGCGCACATTCGCCTAAAAAGTTCGCAACAGCTTCAAAGATGGAGGACGGGTGGTTTTCAACATGTGGCATCGCCTGGCGACGCGCACATTCGTGGCAAAAATCGCAACAGCTTCAAAGATGGATGACAAGTGGTTTTCAAAATGTTACTCTCGCCATAGCGCCGCGCACCTTAGTCGCAAAAGTTGCAACAGTTTCACGGATGGAGGGCGCCTCCATTTCCAAATGCTGTTCTCGCCCTAGCGCTGCGCACATTCGTCTTTCTAGTTTGTAGCAAATTTAAAAGTTCGTACGGTTGATGACCAGGGAATGGCGGTCTGTCATGACTTAGGATTGTCAGGACACAACAGTCACGTTGATTCGCGGTGCTGAAGTCCCAGGAATGGTGCTCTGGCACGCTTTTAGACTGTCAAGACGCAACAGTCACCTTGACCCGCGGTGTTATAATTTCAAGAATGGTTTTGGCGCGATTGAGGGTTCTCAGACAATTGTCTTCTAATGGGCCATTTCACGTGACGAAAACAAATTCCCCAATCAGAGCTTGCCTCTGTAGGGGTCCTAGCGGATTCACATGTGTAGGTGATCTACGTCGCCGATTTCGGTGGCCGGCCCGGGTGCCCGGATGCCCGGGTGCCCAGGTGCCCGGGTGCCCCGGGAGGGGGCCGGGCGCCCGGGGGTGCCCTGAAGTGCCCCGGGGTGCCCGGAGGTGCCCGGGGGTGCCCAGGTGTCTGGGTGCCCGGGTGCCCAGGTGTCTGGGTGCCCGGTAGCCCTATAGCCCTATAGCACTACAGCCTTATAGCACTATTGCCCTATAGCCCTATAGCCGTATAGCCCTGTTAGCCCTATAGCCCTGTAGCCCTATAGCCTTATAGCCCTATAGCCCTGATAGCCCTATAGCCCTATAGCCCTATAGCCCTATAACCTTATAGCCTTATAGCCCTATAGCCCAATAGCCCTATAGCCCTATAGCCCTATAGCCCTATAGCCCTATAGCCCTGATAGCCCTATAGCCCTATAACCCTACATCCCTAGTAGCCTATAACCCTATAGCCCAATAGCCCTATAGCCCAACTGCGCTATAGCCTTAGTAGCCCTATAGCCCTATAGCCCTATAGCTCTATAGCCCTGTAGTCCTAATAGCCCTGTAGCCCTCTAGCCCTAGTAGCCCTATAACCCTATAGCCCAATAGCCCTATAGCCCTATAGCCCTATAGCCCTATAGCCCTGTAGCCCTATAGCCCGATAGCCCTGTAGCCCTATAGCCCTATAGCCCTATAGCCCTATAGCCTCATAGCCCTATAGCCCTATAGCCCTGTAGACCTAATAGCCCTATAGCCCTATAGCCCTGTAGACCTAATAGCCCCGTAGCCCTATAGCCATAGTAGCCCTACAGCCCTGTAGCCCTATAGCCCCATAGGCCTATGGCCCTAAAAAGATTATGATTGTGTTTTCTCTGGTACCCTTAGTTTAGGAACCTACGAAGAGGGAATTCGGAGGGAGGGTTTATTACACCATCCTTAGTGCGTCTTGGGTTTCCGCTGGTCCTCCTCCTCCTCCTCCTACTCCCCAAACGTATGATAGTTTGATTTGTTTGAGAACGGAGTCCCAAAAGTCCCGACTCCTCACGGCAGGCGTTTCATCCCGAGCCGTTTTCTGACGGCTCTGGGGTTCGGTGAGGGCTCTCTGAGGCCGAGAGAGATGAAACATCTCCACCCTGATTCTTTCATGTCGTTGGATGTCTAGAAGCTCCCAGGAGGCCCAGAAAGCCTCGGTCCTCTTCGACCTTAGATGTGTGGGCATCCCCCTCTGAGCACCAAATGCGACAGAGGAGGCCGGGAGCCCCGCGCCAGAGGCCCCCCACGAGAGGGGCGTGCCTGAGGGGGAAGGTTCAGGGGATGATCGCCTCCTCCTCCTCCTCCTCCTCCTCCTCCTCCTCCTCCTCCTCCTCCTCTTCCTCCTCCTCCTTCTGCTCCTCCGCAAGGGCTTGCTTGAGGGCTCTGGGGGGGGGGAAGCTGGCATCGGCGACACATCGCCGATACGGCGGCGATGGGCCCCCGATGGCAGATCCGCACCTTCCTGGGCGAAGCAAGGCACTTGCGAGAAAGCACAAAGGTGAACATGCACGGGCGCACTGAATGACACAATGGCGCCTGGCTTCACCTTGTGACCACACATCCTCGTCTTGAGCGAAGCGGGCTCGTCCGCGGCGCCCGCGGAGACCTTCTTGAGCGCCTGTCCGGTGCACTCAGTGCCTCTCCCAGCTGCCCTGTCTTGTCTTCGTGTGAGCGCGGGGGGGATAGAGCCAAGGAGCCCACACGTTCCTGAGTCTAGAGGACACGGGGAGACTACTACGACGGAGGCTTGCACTCTCCGCAGAACCGATCCTCGCCAGCAGTCGATACTCACGACCCGAGCCAAGGCAGCGGTAGATGAGGAGAGGAAGGAAGCGAGCAAGGGTACACACACACACACACTTCTTCGTCGCGGCCGGCTGATCCAACACAGCGAGGCGCTACGGCGGGACACGCCGAAGGTAGGGAAACGAACTCTATACACCGACGTTTTTTCCGATCCAGCGCTGAAATTCGCACAGGAACGCGGATCCTGGTGTATACAGGATCCTGGTGTATACATTTGTCGTTGTTTCCCTTGGAAAACAAGGAAAAAGTATACACCACACCACCCCGATGTCGTCCCCGACCCTCAAAAGTCTTGGGATTGAGAAAACAACCCGCCACTGGTGATGCATATGTTTCAGTTTCCGATAAGGCGTTGCAGGTGGGGGGGTCAAGGGTACACACACACACACACTTGGAGGAGGAGGAGGAGGAGGAGGAGGAGGAGGAGGAGGAGGAGCAGAGGTAGGAGGAGGAGGAGGAGGAGGAGCAGAGATAGGAGGAGGAGGAGGAGGAGGAGGAGGAGGAGGAGGAGGAGGAGGAGGAGGAGGAGGAAGGGCAGCTCTCCAGCACAGGCCGCGAGGCGCGAGGCACGGCTCTCCTCGCGCCCCCGCGAGCGACCTGTGGCTCCTTCGGTGCCTCTGCCCCCTAACCTGTGGGCGCCGTCCCGCGCTGGTGCACTGCGCACTGGCCGCACCAGAGCATCCACTGAAGGACAAAGATAGGGGGGGGACTGGCAGAGGGGGGGGGTGCATCGACCTGGAGTCGGCCACACATCGCCGATTGATCGGCAATAGGCCCCCGATGGTGAATCCGCACGTTCCTGGGCAGGCTGGGGCTATCCGGCCCATATCGGCGATCCATGGGCGATTGGGGGTCGATGCGCCCCCCCCCCTATGCCCATCCCCAAGTAATCGTTGCCCCTGATCCATGAGACGCTGCCGGTGGTCCGCCGCCCGCAGGTGCACCGCATGCTGGGACCCTTCCGAGGACGGGCCGCTTCCAGCGGGCGGCGGCGAGCAGCGGGGGGCCTCCTCCCGCGCCCAATGCCCCCCTCCTCCTCGCCCCCCCGGGGCCTCTGCGCACCACGCCGGCAGCGAGCCCTGCGCCGCCCTGCCTGCTCAGCAGGGTGGCCCTGCTCGCTCGCCCCACGGCGACGATCTGGGCGCCGCCCTGCCCGGATTCTGGCTGGCAGGGCCGGGCAAAGTCGCGACGGGCCCGACTGCGGACACCGACGTGCGAGCACGCTACGGCACGTCCCTGCCAGAGCTGCCAGAGCTGCCGTCGTGTCCCAAGCCCCCTCGTGTCGCTCGGTCATGATGGTGGTGCCTCCCAGTCCTGTCCATCTCTGAACCGCTAGTGGCCCCGAGTTGGCCACGCTGGGTTACACAGGGAACATCGGAGATGAAGGAAAGCTGGGCCCTCGAAATCGAGAGACGGAACAATCAGAGATGCACGATACGCACAGATCCACACGATCCACGAGCTGACCTTCGAGTCCTCCTGCACACGTACCCTCACGACCCGCGCCAGCGTGGCGCTGCTCTCCACCCAACGCCGCCACGAACGGCCCTCCGTGCTCGGCGGCCCAGTGAGCTTCCCAGCTACCGATACCGCGATGCACCACACCGCGATTTCCTCGCATGTTTTTTTTGGGGGGGGGGTGGGGGGGGGCCAGAGGGGGTCTCAAGAGGCTTCGGAGACCAATGGCCACAATCCGATGATGAATGCCGCGCCACCTCCCCAGTGGCGCAGCGGCCTGTGCCGAAGGCCAGCGTTCGGGAGTACCCACAGCCCTCGACCCAGGGCCAGGACAACTCGCATGTTGTGTCCGGACACGTCATTCGTGACCGTCGCCGGCGTTCGGCCTTTCGAGCGTCGATGCGGAAGAGCTTCACAACTTCTCGGCGCACAACAGCGCGATCTATGGAAACGCTGCCGTGCCAGGATCCAGAAACTCGTACGAGCGCAAGCTGCAGGTGGCAAGAGGCATCGTCGGCAACAAGGCGCTCTAGCTTTGGGGAGCCCCTAGCAAGAAGCGCGGTCAACGAAGGCCTTTCTTGGTGCTCCACACTTACTGTGATGGGGTCGTCGCTCTTCCGCGCCCAAGCGTCGAGAACTGCAGCACCATCGTCGCGATTCGGTGCCCAGTGGGGCGATGTGCAGAAGCCTCTGACTGGAAGCGCATCACGTCGGCGTACGATGTCACGGTCCATACAAAAATAGCTGGTACTGAACCTTCGTCGCACTCCACTGAGAGCCTCGCAAAAGGAAGAGTCGGAGCTGCTTGCGCTTAGAATGAGATTGCTAAGATGCGAACCGCTCGCAATGCTAGACAAAGGCATGTGGCCGATTCCGGAAACCCTGAACCCAAAAATGTTGTCATCTCTTGGGAGGTCGATTTTTGCCTCCGCCGGCTTCCGCCGAGCTCCCGCCGTCTTCCGCTGGCGGAGCCGTCGCCGTTTTACTTCCGCCGCCCTCCGCCGACCTTCCGCCGACTTCCGCCGCAGGAGAGATGGCAACTCCTTCGATCCTTGAAGGCAGGGGCCCTTTTTGGAACGCCCTGTTTGTGCAGTGGCAAAGCTGGCACAACATACACACGATGCCGAAGCCTGCAGAGCCCTCCAGGGCCTGGGGCGATCCGAGGGCGCCTGCCACGGCAAGAGGAGCTGCACGGCTCTGTTGCTGCTCCTGGGCGCGCAGGAGCGATGCTCGGCCGCGTCCGAGGCTGTGGTCTGCCGCGCAGGCGGGAATGCACGAAGCTGGGACTAGCGAACGCTCTCATTCGGCGTTTCGACATTGGGTGGAAGGGGGGGATCTGGCTCTAAACCTCTGTTTAGTGCGACTGTTTGCAGCAGTGCGTCCTATGGGGGAGGCTCCACCTGCTCAAAGAAAGCGCCAAGAACAGCCAAGATCTACTCCATGGGGGGGGGAGGGGGGATACGAGGGCCCGCGCCGATCGGCAAACCAATGAATAAGAAACCGCAGCGCAAGGCCACCGGAACGAGGCGCAGCAGCGATGGCAAGCCTACACGAACAAAAGCCTGCGTAAACATAAACTCTCGGAACCGGAAATCCGAAAAAATCTGAACCGGAAATCCGGAAATCCGAAAGTCTGTGCTTGTGCCGTGTCGCCTGCCTCGAAGGTCGGCAGGGCGAGGGACAGGAGGTCGGTGCGGCCAGAGGAGGGGCAGAGAAAGTGGGCCTCTGCTTCTCCGCCGCCCCCCGCGGCCTCCCTGCGCAAAGCCGACCGTGCGGCTCGCGCGTCGCCCTTCCTGGAGAGCGGGCGCGGCCCTCCAGACACCCCGCGGCCCGACTCGCTCGAGGCATGGGCCCCCAAGCCTCTCGACCCCTTCCCCAGGGCCGGCCCTTCGTCCCGAGTCGTTCTGTCGACGGTCCCGGGGCCCGAAACGGCGGCAATCCCATCCGCCCTCTGGGCGTGAGTGGTTTAACGAGCTCGGTCGGCTGAACCCCCTTTCTCCCCCTGCCCCCTCCCCCTGGGTCTGGAGGGGCGTTCCGCGAAGCGTTGGACCCTCCACCAACCCCCCTCCACGCCTACCCCTACCCCTCCCCCCTCCATCCCCCCGTCCAGCCCCCCCTCCACCCCCCCGCCAGACCCCCCACCCTCCACCACTCCCCCTCCACCACCCCGCCAGACCCACTTCCAGACCCCCCCACACTCCTTCATCAAGGCAGCTCGACTGGCAATTGCTTTGGGACGGGCCGGTGGGGATGCGAGCAGATGCCTAGGAGGGTGGCGCGGGCTGCACCAACCGCTTCCCCTGGGGGTACGGCCTGCAACTTCGGGATGGCGTGTCGCCTAGGCGGCCCCAGCGACGCGCTATGCCTTGCGAGTGGTTCACGCGTCGCTCCGCCCAGCGAGGCGGGAGGCTCAGAAAGGCACGGGACGTTGACGCCTGGGGACCAGGAAGTGGACAGCGTGTCGCGCCGAAGCGTGGTAGGCAAGGGGCACGCTGAGCCACGCGCTCCGGGCTTCTTGATAAGCGAGGGGGGGTACCCTTCCGACGGGGGTCAACCTCGCCTCGTCGTCGCGCCGCGACGGGTGTCGGAGCGCCTTTGGCGCGCGGCGGCTGCCCGCGACGGGAGCCGATGCAGGGCTGTCGGCGGGGGTGACGCCCCCCTGACGCCCATTAAGAAACCCGGAGTACCCTCCTGGGGAGGGCCTCGGCCATGTTCTCGATGAAGAGCTCTGCCAGCCCGTCCGACATGTCCCCTCGGGCGGGGCGGGCGAGCGCCACCCCCGCGCGGGCGAGAGGCGGAGAAGGGCCGGCCGAAGCAGCGGGCGACCCTCCTCGGCACTCTCCGCCCCTGTTGGGCCTCAGGGAGGCTCCGCGTCGCCACGGCCAGCCGGATAGCGAGTACGAGTCTAAGTCTGAAAGGGTCTGAGTACGAGTGAGTTTGACTACGAGTGAATATGAGGGTGGGTGGGTCTGAGTGTGAGTGATTCTGAGCGCGAGTAAATCTGAATGTGAGTGCGTCTGAGTATGAGTATGATGGATATGAAACTGGCCCTGAGTAGGTCTGAGTACGAGTGAGTCTGACTACGAATGAATATGAGGGCGGGTGGGTCTAAGTGTGAGTGAGTCTGAGTGTGCGTAAGTCTGGGTGTGAGTGAGCCTGAGTATGAGTATGATGAGTGCGAGTCTGAGTATGAGTGAGCCTGAGCACGAGTGAGTTTGAGCATAAGTGAATCTAGGACATCCTCGCAATCTGGGCCCTCTGGGAGTGCGGAAATCAGCGCCTCGCCATAGACATCCTCAGAATCTGCTTTGACAGCAGACGAGTCTGACCGCCAAAACATGCAAATCGCCTGAGACATCCTCGAAATCTGGCCCCCTGGGGTGCGCAAACCAGCGCCTCGCCTGAGACATCCTCAGAATCTGCTCCGACTCAGAATCTGCTCCGAAAGCGGAGGATGTTCGCAACCAAAACAGGCAAACCAGCTGAGACATCCCCACCATTTGGGCGCGACCGGAGGCGGAGGATGTTCGCAACCCAAACAGGCAAACCGCCTGAGACATCGCCACCATTTGGGCGCGACCGGAGGCCGTGTAATCCCCCTGGCGGCCCCCCCTTAGGAGTGCTAAAACCAGCAAACCGCTCGAGACATCCTCATCATCTGCTCATCGTCATCATCGTCATAATCATCATCATCATCATCATCATCATCATCATCATCATCATCATCATCATCATCATCATCATCATCATCATCATCATCATCATCATCATCATCATCATCATCATCATCATCATCATCATCTTAATCATCATCCTCATCCATCATTCACCATCACCATCATACTCACATCGTACTCTCACCATACCATGGCCATCATCATGACAATCAGCATCATTGTCTAGTGCAGAGAGGGAGGAGGGGAGGGGTGGTCCGGCGCGGTCGGAGAATAAAAAGAACCCCATCCTTTGAATATGGGGAATAACAAGAACCCCATCCTTAGGAGATGGGGAGCAAGGAACTGGAAAAACATGATTTTAACGTAGGCCCGCGAGGCTGAGGCCGGGCATGCCGTCCTAGTTGTGTTGAATCCCATGTATTCGCATTAGTGTTATTATTCTAAATTTGAATGTTAAGTTCATTAGTATGTGCGTTCGTCTTGTAATTAATCGTATACGCTTCTTGTTAACATTCTTAGTAATAGCATTCGTATTTTTATTCGTGTTCGCATTAGTCTTGGTATTATGATTGTTCTTCGTAGTGGTACTACTCTTCATATTATTACTAGTATTCGTCAGATCATTCCTACGATTCGTCGTACTCTTACACTGAGTCTCATTATGATTATACTTGTCCATACTGTTACTCGTCTTCTTCTTCCTCCTCCTCCTCATCATCCTCCTCCTCCGCCTCCTCTTCCTCCTTCTCCTCCTCCTCCTCATCCTCCTCCTCCTTCCCCACCCCCTCCTCCTCCTCCTGCTCCTCCACCTCCTCCTCCTCCTCCTCCGCCTCCGCCTCCGCCTCCACCTCCGCCTCCGCCTCCGCCTCCGCCTCCGCCTCCGCCTCCGCCCTCGCCTCCGCCTCCGTCTGCACCTCCTCCTCATCCTCCTCCTTCACATCCTCGTCCTCTTCCTCCTCCTCCTCCTCCTCCTCCTCCTCCTCCTCATCATCATCATCATCATCATCATCATCATCAGCATCATCATCATCATCATCATCATCATCATCATCATCATCATCATCATCCACTCTTCTCCCTTATGAATAATTCCTCCCTGTCACACCCCGAGGCTGGTCGAAAGGGCGAGCCAGGCGTTCCTCCGGAGACTCCCTCATCAGTTGCGACCCTGAAGCTTAAACATTGGCAACAGATCTACAAATGGAAGACATGTGGTCTTCAAAATGTGGCTCTCGCCTTAACGCCGCGCACGTTCGTTTTCAGAAATTGCCAGAGTGTCACGGACTGGAGGCGGGTCGTTGTTATGTGCCCCTCGCCTTGGCGCCGCGCACGCTGGTCGCCAAAAGTCTGCAAGAATTTCACGGATTGAGGGCGGATGGCTTTCAAAATTGGGCTCTCGCCTTAGCGCCGCGCACACTCGTCTTAAACATGTGCAGGATCTTCACGGATTAAGGGCGGCTCCTTTTCAACATATGGTTCTCGCCTTAGCGCCGCGGACATTCGCTGTTTTGAATATGCAAGTTGTCATGGATTCCCATGGTCAACGTACCAGAAACAATGTTTGGAACGGCTCAGGACTTTCAGGGCACAACAGTTACGTGGATCCGCGGTGTTGAAGTCTCAGGACTGGCGTGCTGGCACGATTCAGGATCGTCAAGGCGCAACAGGCAGGTTGATTCGTGGCGTTGGAGTCCTGAGAATGGTATTTTGGCACGCTTCAGGATCTTCAAACGATTGTCTCCCAACGGGGCACTTCCCTCAGCGGAACTGAACCTTTGTAGGGGCCTATGCAGAGGGTGGATTCCAACATCCTTGAAGAGTCTTGGGTTTGCATTGGTCCTCCTCCTCCTCCTCCTCCTCCTCCTCCTCCTCCTCCTCCTCCTCTTCCTCCTCCTCTTCATTATCCTCGATGCACAGAGGGCTGTCAAGTGACGGCGTCTGGTTGGCAAGCAGCCGCCACGGAGAGCCGTAGTCGCTCAATCGGCAACGGTTTGCGAAGCATCACCTCCCAGCCGCGACATCGTCATCAGCACTGTGCGCACCAGGCCTATTTCGCCAGGTACGACTGCTGCACGTCGGAGACAGCTCTGGGCCCATCTTGCCAAGCTACTTCGACCTGGCCACCTTCAGGACGTTCACACTGAGCAGGGCAAAGAGTTTGTCAACGGAGCTTGGGATGTCATACACCTGGCTTGTCGACAACCGACCCAGATACTTGTGCTGTGCTTACAGGCCTTTGCAGATGTGGTGATTAACTACGTCGACACTTTGGAACGGCAGGCAGCGAATCAACGCACAGCTAAGTTCAAGGCCTGGGCGAGGGACGCTATGGTCACGGGCCCAGCTCAGATACATTCTATCACCAGGATTCAGCCCTGGGCTCATGCGCAAGTTCAGCAGGGCAAGACCGTCACCTCCAACCCTCAGGTGATTGCCGACAGTCAAATGGACAGCTGGAAGAGCATATGGGAGGGAACTACCATCGAAGATGACGCGTCACCGGCCCCAGCTGCGGATGAGCAACGAGATGACCTGGCTGACACTCTTCGGCGACTTCCAGCTGCAGCACTGCCTGTACCTACTGTCGAGCATGTCCGCCGTGCTGCACGTACTTTCAAGCGGAGGGCGGGGCTCGGAGCGGATGCTATGCCGCCCAGGGCTATCTCCCTCTTGCCGGATGCAGCAATCGCCATGCTAATATACATCTATTGGGCAGCCGAGTCTTGGATGCGATGGCCAACTGCAGTGCTTAATGTCCACATTATGCTGCTGGCCAAACCCCAGGGCGGCTTCAGGCCCATTGCACTGCTTCCAGCGATATATCGCATCTATACTAAGATGAGGGTTGATCACATTCGAGCATGGGTGGCGAATAATTGTAGACCTTATTTTGCGCTCGGTTCGCAAAAGTGCACTTTGGATGTGGGCGCACACACTATGGTCTATGCCGAAGCTTTCTCGCAGCATGCCACCAAAGCGGTCACCACCACCCTGGTTGACATCAGTAAATGTGTTGACAGAATATGCTGGCGGAGGGTACTGCAGGCGGCAGAACACTTTCGCTTCCCCGCTCAGATATTACAGCTATCCCTGGCCATGTACTACGCGCTGCGGCGGATCAAGTGGAATGCCACCTACTCGTACGCGTGCCAGGCCCACAGAGGTGCTTCCTGGATGCTCGGTGGCGATGTTTCTACTGCAGCTGGTTATGATGCTGCCTTTCGATGTCTTTGAGAAGTCCTTTGAGGCGCATGTCGAAGTACATCGCTCTCTAGACATCTATGCGGATGACATCACCATACAGGTAGTAGCCACCATGCAGGACATTGTCTACCAGTCGGCCCGCATACTTCAGCGGCTTGCGGCAGTCCTGAAGGCCATCGACCTCCCGATTGCGAAGGACAAGGCTAAAGTTCTGGCCTCTGATTACAGTATTGCCCAGCAGGTAGCCCATCAAGTGTACCTGCATGGCTTCAGGCCCTACACGACTCTCGAAGTTCTGGGAATGGAAACCAGAGGCGGACAGGCACTACGCTATACATCTATTCGGAAGAGTGTTGCCAAGATGCGACGACGACTCCCTCGCGTTCGTCGTCTTTGTGGCCTGGCCAAGATTGGACGGGCAGTGGCCCAACCTGCGATAGGCCCAGCTATGCATTATGGCGTGCAGATCGTCGGGGCTACTAAGGCGCTGTTGAAATCAATGGTCAACATGGTCCGCGTAAGCTGGCAGAGGACCCCCCTGGCACGCCCACATGGCTTGCGTCTCGGCTGGAACATCGGGACAATGAGCACCCTGAACTCCCGGCTACAGCGGGGCCTATCTACACGTGGGCACCCTTGGTCACGGAAGACAAGGTCCCGAATGATGTGCTCGGGCAGGCCTTCCAGCAGCAGCGGATCCAACTCGGACCTTGCCCCCGACATGCGGATATTGCAGGCCCAGCTGGAGCGGTCTTGGTGGCACTTAACCGTCTCAACTGGCGCGCTTACTCGGCCACAGCCTGGACTACGTGCACAGGAATACCACTGGATCTCACTACGGACTCTCCTGACTGGGCCCGAACGCTGGCAAGGAGGGACTTCGTCAACGTGCGCTTCGAAGAATGGAGTCGTCAGAAAGATCACGCCCCTGAAGGTCAACCAGCTGATCGTAGGCCCTGTGGATACTGGATGGCACCTCTGAAGCTCCTCCTTGCCCCCAAGCAGCTGGCCAAGAAGTGGCACCTTGGAGATCAGGCCCGCACGGCACTGCGCAGCACGATCATTGGCGGCCAGTGGTCTCAAGCTAGGCTTAACCAGTACGGCTACGCTCCAGATGACTTGTGTCAGTATTGCTTGGACTGCCCGGGTAAGTTGCATCATCGCCTTTGGTGTTGCCCCATGTTGCAGCAGGAGCGCGAGGAGGCAGTGGACTCAGAAGTGATCCAGGCAGCGCGAGCGGCTCCTCAGTCTGACCTCTTGTTCACGCGCGCGCTCATGCCTCGTGACGCTCTTCCACGTATTTCTGCACCGTGCATGCGCGAAGTCTGGAGTTCTGCACACGGTGGAGATACGGCGGCTCTCACTGGCGACATCTACACGGACGGCTCAGGACTTGCCCCCATTGGCTGGCCAGAAGCCAATAGAGCGGGCTGGGGCATAGCAATGATGACAGGTCAGACCATGAGAGGCATTGCATACGGACCCTTGCCAGGACATCAGCAGTCAGTACCACGTGCAGAGCTCTATGCAGTTACCCAGGCCTTGAGACGTGGCACGGCCCCGATGCACATACGTACGGACTGTATTGGCATCGTTGAGGGACTCCAGCATGGTCGCGAATGGTGCATCCACTCAAGCAGGCCCAACAATGACACATGGAAGCTGCTGTGGCACGCCCTTGACGACCATGGCGGCTTATCATCGCAGATTCAGGTTTCATGTGTTCGCTCTCACCAGACGGAGGCCGAGGGCACGAACGACAAGAAGGGTAATGACTACGCGGACGTTGCAGCCAAGCGAGGTCTGGCAATGCATGCCCTGCCCAAGGAGGTCATAGGCCTCCATGCCCACATGCTCAACATTGTCAGGCAGGTGGCATGCTGGATTGGTAACTCCATGACACTTGCTGACGGACGTGATCGGCAGTCACCGCCTGCTCGGCGCCCTCGTCGTAAGCACCGCCGTCCCCTGCGTCCTGGCCCTCGACCTCTTCCTCTGCTCGTGAAGGGCCAGCGCCTGCACGACCCTCGCCCAGGGCAGGCAGGTGGTTGGAAATGCAAGTTTTGTCAGCGCTTCGCGCGGACCACAGCTGGACGGAAGCGTATGGCTCGTGAAGTTTGCACGGCTTGGGCCCCCCCTGAACCTCACAAGCCCCGACCCCAACCCGAAGCTGTGAGCCCACCCGCTGCGCCCTCCCAGGATGCCCCCCCTAGCCTCAAGAGGAGCCTGGAGGGCGACAACTCCTTGGAGGATGGTGTGGAGGAGGGTCCTGAAAGGAAGGTGCGTCGCGGGGAGGCCTCCGCTTCCTCCTCCTCCTCCTCCTCTCACCTTGACCCCCTCCCCTCGCCGTCTCCTCCCTCGCGGGCTGGGGGGAACGTTCGGAAGCCTGAGGATGAAGGGGAGGAGCCTTTTTATCAGACCTGACCGCCGAGTCAGGCCCAGGGTCCAATTTGAGCCTCGAGTTGTCACCCGCGTGCGCGAGGCTGCTTCTGCGATTGGACAAGGCTCGGAGAAGCGCCCCAGACTCGCTGCGGCCACCACTCGGGCCAACGCCACCCCTCCCAGCAGTGCCCTCCCTGCGGATGGGGTTATCCCTCCATCGGCGGCTCGCGGCCACGTCTTATATCGTGCTGGCGAAGTGGTCGGCTGTGTGAAGTGCGGCTCCTTTTCCGAGCGATCTCACAGGTCGCAGTTGTACAATGTGTGTGAGGGGCCCAAGGCCTTCGAAGGCAACCCGCAGCGAAAGTGGCGCCGAGATAACTTCGCTTCGGGTCGCCATCCTCGTGATGGCCGAAAGCATCCGCTTCCGCTCCCGAGGAGAATGCTCGTCTCCGATCCAGCAGTGCAGTTGCTTGGTCTCATGCCATAATCCTTATTCAACTTGTTTGTCTTTTGTCGGGGGCTGGTGTTCTGATCGCCCCCGCCCTCTCTGCTACCCCAGGCCTTCCCTGGGCTGCCACACTTGTCCTATCAGTATAAGATCGGTGTGTGAGGATATGTTTCGTTATCGTGCATGTTCTCTCTAATGTCTGTGAGAGATTGTGCTCTTCTCACCTTTTCCCATCCGTCTGCCCCGTCCTGCACCCTGACTCGGCGCGTCTCCTTCATGTGCTCGCTGCTCCTCCTCCTCCTCCTCCTCGGCAGAGCGGGTGTGCGGGGGCGCACCGGTGCGAGCGAGTGGCGGATCGAGAGCGCCACGACGACGACGATAACAACGACGATGACCACGACGACGACGACGACGACGACGACGACGACGACGACGACGACGACGATGAGGACGAAAACGAAGACGAGGACGAGAACGAGAACGAGGGCGAGAGCGAAGACGAGGACGAGAGCGAGGACGGCGAGGACGATGAAGCCGACTGACGACGGGCGAGGCCGAGGACTACAACGGGCGACGGACAACGGACGATGATGACGACGACGACGACGAGGACGACGACGAGGAGGACGACGACGACGACGACGAACGACGAAGGACAAACGACGGCCGACGACAGACGGCGACGGCGACGACGGACAACGAACGACGACGACGACGACGACGACGACGAAGCAGCAGCTCTAGGCGCAGGGCCGAGCTCCGCTGGGTCGAAGTCAACCCTGAGCGCCACCAGCGCCCCGAGGGCCACAAAGAACTCCCCCAGCGAGAGTTCCATGTGCCTGAAGGACTCCACGTCCTCGAGAGATCGGTGGTTCTCTTCGTCCTCCTCCTCCTCCTCCTCCTCCTCCTCCTCCTCCTCCTCCTCCTCCTCCTCCTCCGCTCCTCCTCCTCAATCCTCCTCCCTCCTCCTCCTCAGTCATCCTCCCTCCCTCCTTCCCTCTCTCCCCCCTCCATCCCCCGATCCCCCTGCCCATCCTGCTCCAACCGCTCCACCTCCTATCCTGTTTCCTTGTTCATAGATGCTCCTGCTATGCCACCTAAACGGCCAATACGGGCTCCATCCAGGTCGACCTGTAAAACTTACTCTGCGACGTACCCAGCCCTTTCTACACCTGTGGCGGCGATACACAGGACCGATCAATGCAAACGAACATGTTCAAGGACCCGCAGGAGCCCACGAAAGTGGCGACGGTTGCGCACTTCACAGCCCCCCAGGAAGCCGCGAGGTCTCGGCTGGATGTGTTTACATCTCCACTCCGCTGGGCCTCCCAGGAGCCCACGACAATGGCGACGGTTGTGCATTTCGCAGCCACCCCAGAGGTGGAGCCGCGAGGTCTCGGCTGGGCGCTTTACAGCTTCACTGCGCTGGACCTCCCAGGAACCCACGAACGTGGCGACGGTTGCGCAATCCACAGCCCTCTCATGGAGCCGCGAGGTCTCGGCTGGATGTGTTACAGCTCCACTCCGCTGGGCCTCCCAGGAGCCCACGAAAGTGGCGATAAATGCTCACCTCGCAGCCACCAATGGAGCCGCGAGGTCTCGACTGGGAGTGTCTACACATCCACTGCGCTGGGCATCCCAGGAGCCCACAAAAGTGGTGACGGTTGCGCATTTCGCAGCCGACCCAGAGGAGCTGCGAGGTCTCGGTTGGGTGCTATTCTATAAATCCACTGCGCTGGGCCTCCCAGGAGCCCACGAAAGTGGCGACGGTTGCGCACTTCGCAGCCCCCCAGGGAGCCGCGAGGTCTCGACTGGGTGTGTTGACATCTCCACTGCGCTGAGCCTCCCAGGAGCCCACAAAAGTGGCGACGGTTGCGCACTTCGCAGCCAGCTTGGTATTTGTACAACTCCACTCCACTGGGCATCTCAGAAACCCACGAAAATGGCGACGGTTGCGCATTTCGCAGCCACCCCAAAGGAGCCGCGAGGTCTCGGCTGGGTGTTTTCTACAACTCCACTGCGCTGGGCCTCCCAGGAGCCCACGAGAGTGGCGACAGCTGCGCACTTCGCCGAGGACAACAACAGCAACAGCAACAACAACAGCAACAGCAACAATAGCAGCAGCAACAGCAACAATAGCAGCAACAACAACAACAACAACAACAACAACAACAACAACAACAACAACAACAACAACAACAACCACGACGACGACGACGACGACGACGACGACGACGACGACGACGACGATGACGATCCCCCAAAAGAGTCCTCGACGTGATGTTGCCGCCCGAGGGCGAACGCGTAGCCGACCTTCCTGAGAGGAGGCGCGCGCGCGCCCGCGCGGGCCCCGAGTCGCCGCCGCCGCCGTCGCCGTCACCACCGCCGCCGCCGTCGCCGTCGGATCTCGTCGTCGTCCTGGTCCGTCCGTTCACCACTCGCTGGATGTCCCTCGTCGGTTCATCTTGTCGTCGTCCTCCTCCTCCCTCCTCCTTCAGGGCGCGCACCCGCGCGCTCGGGAGGATGATGAGGAGGAGGAGGAGGAGGACAAGAAAAAAACAAGCTGTATCAGCGATGCTGCCATACACCCTCCCGTCCCAGGCCACGTCCCTACAAGCTTTCCATTTCCACTACAAAAGGCGCCCACCTGAAAGACCAGCGCCACATGGGCCTGCAATTTGGGCGAGGGCCCCGCGCTGAAAAGGAAACGCCTTGCATCCTTCTGGCGCTTCATCAGGAATACGGACATGTATGACCACAGCTCAATTTGATTCCCAGCCACATACCCGTTTCGGATGTCTTTTATTTGTTTAAAAAAGCTGCGTAACCGCTGCACAAGTGTACGCTTGTGGCCATGAATTTCGAGGAAGTCGCAATCGAGAGCTTCATTTTGCAAAGAAGCCGCCCTCGATCCAGACAGTACTACATGTGTTGAGGCTTCGGGTCTTGAAAGTTAGGGAATCTTCAAGCAAAAGCTTCAGTTTGAAACAAAACCGTCCTTCACACTCCGAACTGTTGCAAACGTTTGAGACGAATGCGCGCGGCGCCAAAGAGCTACATCATGAATACGATCCCCCCTCCATCCTTGCAACTGCGCGTTGCGCTAAGGCGAGAGGGCGAGAGCTCGATGTTGAAAACGACTCACCCATGCTTGAAACTGCTGCAAAAGTTTACGGCGAATGCTTTGAAAACGATCCCCTCCATCCCTGCAACTGTTGAACTGTTTTAGAGTCAGCATCATAAGTTGCGCGGAGGTCTCAGAGAAGCGCCCGGCCCGCCCTACCGACGCGCCCGGTCAGACGGGGCAGAATTATCAACACGGAACAGGACTGCAGGAGGCGGAGGGCGGTGGAGGAGCGTGCAGGAGGCAATCGGAGGAGGAGGAGGAGGAGGAGGAGGAGGAACAGGAGGAGGAGGAGGAGGAGGAGGAGGAGGAGGAGGAGGAGGGGAGGGCGGCGGCGGCGGAGGAGGAGGAGGAGGAGAGGCGGGGCAGGAGGAGGGGACGGGGGCCCTCCGGCGCCCGACGCGCGCCGTCCTGGGGGTCAGGCCCGCCTGGGCCACCTCGGCGTCCTCGCACAGCAGCAGCCACGCCCCGAAGCTCAGCCCCGCCGCCGCGGGGCGCCTCCGTGGCCGGTGCCCGCCGCCGCGGCCCGCCGCCCGCCCGCGCGGGCCCTCGCCGGCGCGGCCAGCCGCCGCCGCCCAGCCGCCGCGGCCAGGCGAGCGAGGACTCGAGGCTCGGGGGCCGATGAGCGACGCGAGGGCCAGGCAGACGCCCTGAGGCGATCGATGGGGCCAGGAGGAGCGAGGGCGCTCTTCGCCAGCGTGGGGCCTCCAGCAGGTTTCTCGTCGCCGCGGCTGAATGATCTCCGAGATTCCTGCCCGAGTGCTCCCCGAGAGAGGCCTAAAGAGGGGGGTGGTTATCGGGATCGGAAGGAGGAAGAGGGCAGGCGGCGCGTGAAGTTGGCGGCGCAGAGGTGGCACGAGGGGGGGGGGGCGGCACTCTGAGAAGGCGGGGGGGCTATTAGAAGGCAGGGGGGTTTCGTAGTGGGGCCCAGCTTGTGAGAAGGCTTCTTAAGAGCCGGGAGAGCTTCTAAAAGGCTACCTGCCTTCTTAGAAGCCCCCCGCCCTCTTCCGAGGCCGCCCCCTCCGCGGCAACCAGCTGTGGGCGCCGCCAGATCGGACTCTGTTGCTTTGCACCCTGGATGTTTTCTGTTTTCTGGAGCGCCCTCTCGACCACGGTCGGATCCGGATCCGCATCGGCTTTCTGGCCTAAGGGCGTCCCAGACATGCGGGGGGCCAGGGCAAGATCGGTCGACATTGCGTCGCGAGATCGGGTCGACTCGGAAAGTGCGGCGGATCGGGCCGCACCGGCACGGAGTCGGAGTCGAAATCGAACCGGCTCGGCTGCACCAGGGTGCACAGCAGGGCCAGGCAGGCCTCGGGCCGCATGGGATCGCCAGAGAAATCGAAAGCGAGATCGAAATCGGATCGAGCTGGCCGAAACCGTATCGCATCGGATCGATCGGATCGATCGGATCGAAGCGGGCCCCGCCCCAGGGCGAGGGCCGAAACGGGGGGGGGGCCTTCTGCCACCAGAGGGCCCCCTCCCCCCGCTTCTCGGGGAAGGCGCGGGGCGCGTGGTCCTCCAGAGGGGGGTCGACCCATCCTTCAAGGAGGGACCTCGCGTTGATTCTTCGGGGGGCCAGCGATCCGCGTCAAATCCGCGTCGAATCCATGCCTGATGCCGGATCCACACCGAATCCGCGTCGAACCAACGTCCAATCCAAGAGGGCGCCTGCCTCTACCGTTGAGGGCTTAACGGGTTCCCTCAATCTCTCGAAACGCGCTGGATCTTCCACGGGTAGGCCCTCGGGGGCCCTTCTCGGGAGGCCAACCCGCTCCACCCCCCTTCCCTGCACCCCTCCCCCGTCCTCCGGCGCCACAGGCGCATCGCGAAGCGGGGCCCCCGTGGCCCTCGACTCCTGTCCCCTCCTCCTCCTCCTCCTCCTGCTCCTCCTCCTCCTTCTTCTTATTATTATTGTCATTAACAGAACTATTACTATAATTATAATGATTAATATCTTTGTGTTATTATTATGATTCCGGAGAAAAACCCAATCATAATATTTTTAGGGTTTTAAGGCTATGGAGCTATAAGGCTATAGGGCTAGAAGGCTATGGGGCTATAGGGCTACAGGGCTACAGTGCCATAGGGCTATAGGGCTTTTGGGCTATAGGGTTATGGGGCTGTAGGGCTACAGGACTATAGGGCTATCGGACTATAAGGCTATAAGGCTATAGGGCTATTAGGGCTATAGGGCTACAGGGCTATAGGGCTATAGGGCTATATAGAGCTACCAGGCACCTGGGCACCCGGGCACCTGGGCACCCAGGCACCCGGGCACACGGGCACCCGGGCACCGGGGCACCTGGGCACCCGGGCACCCAAGCACCCAGGCACCCGGGCACCCGGGCACCCCCGGGCACCCGGGCATCCGGGCGTGCGGCGAAAATCGGCGGCAAACCTAACCTAACCATACGAATCCGCTAGGACGCCTACAGAGGCAAGCTCTGATTGGGGAATTACTCGTATTAATATTATAGTAATAATAATAGTATTACTATGGTTACTGCTATTATTATGTAGAAAATAATATGATTATTCTTGATATGAATACTTGTATCATTAAAATTTGTATGAGTAAAAAGTTTAGTGCTTTTATGATTGGTATTAATGTTATTAGCAATACAATTCAGTGTAGTACTATTAAGTGCATTCTTATCAATATTACACCTACGATTATTAATAGTAGCATTAGTATTGGTATTAGTACTAATAATATTACTGTTTTAATAAGTATTATTATTGTTATTATTATTGATAATACTACGATGACTACTACTGGCCATCGCAATAATAATAACACTCGTATAACTAGTATTTTGATTATTCGTAGGATGATTGATAATATTGCTGTTGTGCTTGTTCTTAGTAGTATTAGTAGTAGTAGTAGTAGTAGTAGTAGTAGTAGTAGTAGTAGTAGTAGTAGTAGTAGTAGTACTACTAGTACTAGTAGTAGTACTAGTAGTAGTAGTAGTAGTAGTAGTAGTAGTAGTAGTAGTAGTAGTAGTAGTAGTAGTAGTAGTAGTAAAACTAATAGTTGTAGTAGTAGTTGCTGTACTACTATTATTAAGCTTGTTAGTGTTATTACGAGTACTAATAATAATGTTACGGTTAGCTTTATTATTCTTATGAGTAGCATTGCTAATATTATTATATTAGAACTAGTAGTATTCGTCGGATGTTTACTACTATACGTATGATTAGTGCTATTAGTGATAGCTTTATCCTTCATAGTATTATTGCTGGCATTCGCATTAGCATTGTTATTAATATTCTCCGTATATAAATATGATCACGAGAATGATTCGTGTCAGTTTCATGCTTGTTATTACAATTATTAGTCATCGTATTATTCAGTCTGTCTTGTTAGTCTTAAGTGTCGCATTAATACTCTTATTATGCTTCCCCTCCTCCTCCTCCTCCTCCTCATCCTGCTCCTCCTCCTCCGCCTCCTCCTCCTCCTCTGCCTCCTCCTCCGCCTCCTCCTCCTCCTCCTCCGCCTCCTCCTCCTCCTCCCCAGCGACCCTGGGGCTGGAGAGAAAGAGAAAGAAAGAGAGAGGGACCCTGGGACCGACGAGGGCCTCGACGTCGCAGGCCTGGGTTCGCGCGCGGCCAGGCGGCGGCTTGGGGGGGGCGGGCGCGCCCGGGGTAGCACAGCTTCGTCCTGTAGGCCTCGTACACCGCCTCCAGCAGCCCACGGCACTCCCTGCGCGGAGGGGCGTCTGGGAGGCCTCAGTCCCGTCCTCCTGCCTCCTCCCTTCTCACCCCCCCGCTCCTCCTCCCTCCTCCTCCTCCTCCTCCTCCTCCTCCTCCTCCTCCTCCTCCTCCAGCTGCTGCTCCTCCTCCCCCCATCACGATAGCAAGTGTGGATACATCTTTTGACCGACACTGATACTGATACCTCCTCCTCCCCCTCCTCGACTCCTCCTCCTCCTCTCTCCTTCTCTCCTCCTCCTCCTCCTCCTCCTCCTCCTCCTCCTCCTCCTCCTCCTCCTCCTCCTTTCGCATCCCGCCTGGGCCCCTTCGCCCGTCCCTCGCCTCCTTTGCAAGTCTTGACGCTTCGCGGCAGTTTCTCGCCTTCCTCTTCCTGCCGCCACCCCAGACCTTGCGCGTGAGGCCGCTGGGAAACCCCCCCGGCCCAAGGCGCCGGTCTGCGGGCCTCCTCCTCCGTTGGGGGCTCTCCTGGCCGTCCCGGCGGTCTGCCAGCTGGCCCCTCCCCCCCTCGGGGATCTCCCTGGCCGCCTGGTGGTCTGCGCCTCGCATTCCGCCTGCCGCCTGCCCCTCTTCCCGCCTGGGGTCGACGGACACCCGGTCCTTCTCCTCGCTGCCCCTCTCCGTGGGTCGTGCTTCTCGCCTCCTGGGCGTCTGCCGGCCGCCGCTGCCTCTCCGGCATCTCCGCCGTTTCCCGGCGTCCGGCCCTCTGGCCTTTCCCTCTCGCCTCGCAGCTCGGTCGGGACTCGCCTCCATCGCTGCCCCTCGACACCACTCGGTGTCTGGCGATCCAGACTTTCCGTTGAGCGCCCGCATGTCCAGCCCTTCCTGCGTGTCGGGGGTCGCCGTCCTACGCTGCTCCCTGGCTTTGTCCACGGCGTGCTGTTCGTCTTGCCGGCGGTCCTCTTCATCTGGGACGTGGGCTTCTTGAATTACCATCTGGTGTTGCACGTCGCCCAGAAGTTCCTCTTGGTGCTTGCGCTCCTCTGAGCGGCAGTGAGGTTCGCATCCTGTTTGTCTCTCTCCTGCTCGTTATTGTTCTTTTCTGTTCGTTTTCCTCTTCCTTTGCGCTAATTTAGGTCATTGCTAGTTTGCAAGTCCCTGAACGCCGCCCGAACTTTCTTCGCCGCGGTCGCGATCAAAAATATCCCCACCAGCGCGTTCGACTCGTCTTCGCGCGCCCGCGTACCAAAAAGCGTCCCCACCAGCACACCCAAGACTGGACACTGAGCGAGTTGCCCTGACAAGGGATGTGTAGCAGCATGCTGCACGGCAGTGAACCCCGTCCGCCTTCGCATATACTTCGAAGGACGAGGAGGAGGAGGAGAAAGAGGAGGAGGAGGAGGAGGAGGAGGAAGAGGAGGAGAAGAAGCAAGCGGATGACACAGGCAACAATCAACCAAGGCAGCCGCGGCAAGCATTTTCCCCTAGCACCGACGACGACGACGACGACGACGACGAGGACGGAAGTCAATATCCAGACCTTCGCGATCTTTCGCTCTGGGAGCGTCTTGGAGGGCTCTTGCGGCCATCATGGGGCCCTCTTGGGGCTAATTTGGAAGCGTCGTGGGCCCTCTTGGAGCTCGAGTGGCCTCAACCTGTGGAGGTTCAGCTCGGGATCCGTTCCCGTCCCTTTGGGCCCCATCCCTGAGGGCCCCGCCTTTGAGACGCCGAACTCTGTTGCAGAGGGCCTGGTGGCCACGAATCGGCGGCGAGCGAGGGGGGGAAGTGAGAGGGATCAGGCCCTCTCAGAAGGCGGCGGGACTTCTCAGACGCCCTCGCGCCCTCTGAGAAGTTGTTTTTGTTTTCGGGGAAGGCTTAGAAAACTTTTCAGAAGGCCGCTGGGCTTCCGAGCCTTCTGAGAAGGCCTTCTCCTTCTCACTTCCCCCCCTCGCTCGCCGCCGAACGAACGAAGGTGTCCCTGCCCCTGGGCCCCCGAGAGGTTGCCCGAGGCGACTGGTCTCGTGTGACGCTGCGCTTGGGGTGCGCAGCGCATTGCCGCGCACTCCTACCATGCAACCCTGCGATATGCACTGCTGGTGTGCTGCACAATCCTATGCAATGCTGTGTTATACCATGCTGTGGCATGCTGGGATACGCAGCGCTATGACATGGTATGCGGTGCTACGCGAGACATTGATACGATACACAACGGCATGATATGGTACAATATGCTGCTATGACATTCGTATATGATACGATACAGTATGGTACTATATGATATTACATGTTGTGAAACGGTATGACATGTTATGACATGACAGGGCATGAAGACATATGTTATGAGCTGGTATGATATGATGTGGCATGATGGCGTGTGTAAAGGTATGATATGATAACGGATGATTTGGCATGATATGATACGTCAACATATAAAATGCCATGATACGGTTTGATGTAATGTGATATGCTACGTACTGATATGGTACGGTAAGGTATGGCCCGAAATGGCATTACATGCGATCACATGTTATGACGTGATATGTTATGGAATGAAATCATATGATATGATACGATATGAAATGGTATGGTGTGGTATGTTATGGCATGGCGTGACATGATATTGCATTCCATGATATGGTATGATATGATAGGATGTGCCATACTATGCTGCGTAACGACATGCGAGGTTAGGCAGTACTGCGCAATGCTGCGACACGTCAAACTGCGACATGGCATGCTGCGACACGTAATGCTGTGGCATCTAATTCGCCATGCTATGCATGAACATGTTGTGCCTTGCATTGCGTTGAATATCATATCGTTGCAGATCTACTCGGGGTCGCGAGGGGTAAAAATGTCCTCCAACTGCGCTTCAGCCTGCGAACGCTTTTGTTGCCCCGGGACCTTGGGCCCCCCTGGCCCGGAGAAAAACTGTTCCTGGGGATGGGGTCCGAGAGCTCCAGGAACCACGTCGTGGAAAAAAATGCGAGGCCAGTGGTCTGCGCATCGCATAAGACCCCAGAGCCCACAACGCATTCGCTGGGCTCTTGCCACAAATTGAGACAAGACCGCTCCTGCAGAAGCCCGCTCCGGCAGAACAGCTCACTCCGAGACCTCTCCCGCAGAAGCCCGCTTCGGCAAAGACCGCTCCAGCGGAAGCCCGCTCTGGCAGGAGCCTGATCCGGCGGAACCCCGCTACGGCAGAAGCCCGCCCTGAGAGAAGCCCACCCGTCCCGCCCGTTCGGGACCGCACGGCCCGCCCTCGCTCACTTGGAAACCCGCCCGCCCACTTTAATCTCCCGCCCGCCCGACCCGCCATGACCCGCCCGTTGGAGTCCGCCCGCCCGACTGGCCCGCCCGTTACGGTCCGCCCGCTGGCGCCGCACGTCAGGAAGATCCCACCCGTCCGCTTTGATGTCCTGCCCGCCCGACCCACCCGTTGGGGTCCGCACGCCCGACCCGACCGATACACCCGTTACGAGGTTCCGCCCGCCCGTCCCGCCAGGTCGGGAGGGCCTCCTGGCGAGCAGGCTGCCAGGCGAGCCGGCTTCTGGGCGAGTGGGCATCTGAGCAAGCGGACCTCCAGGCGAGCGGGCTTCCAGGCGAGCGGGCTCGTGCCTCCCCAATCCGACCGAAACTCTGGGTCGACCTGACACTGGCCTCAAAAGCAGCACGTAAACTGCCGGCTCTGCGCGGCAAAGACGCGCGCGTAGTGAGAGCAAGGCCGGATGAATATATACGGAGGAGGGCCGCGGGAACGGCACATGTGAATAGCTATCTGCGTGCGTGCACGCAGGGGCCTGTACAGTAGATCGCACTCCTCCCTGAACAAGTGTTCGTGCAGGGTCTGCCTCTGGTTCAACCACTTCATGTTGGTGCTCGACCGCTCCAAGAGCTGCCGCGGGCAGACGGCCAAAAGAAAGAGAAGCGCAGGAGGATGGAACAACAATGTAATATCTGGGGAAAAGGCATCCCGCCTGGCCGATCACGTCGCCGATCAAACCTCAGCCAAAGTACTACACAATCCGATCACACTGGCAGGTCCCAGCGCCGATTTCTTCGGCGATCCCACGGGCCGAGCAGACAAAAAACTTCCGGCCCAGCCATCACGCGCTGGCGTGGCTCTGGTCGCACACTTCGTGATTACGTCATCGGAAAGATTGCGATCGCGGCAGGCGGCGGTGTCGAATTCTCGGAATAGATCTGTCATCGGCTCAGCAGGCTGATAAAGACCACAGCAGGAAGCATGCAGGCGCTGTTTTGGAAGCTCGCGGGAGCGTTGCGCAAAGAGGGAAGGGGCAAACAAGCGAGGCGACGGAATAGAGGTCAGGGGTGGAAACGAAGAAGAAGGTAGGGCAGCGGGCATGCATACAAGCATGCGTTCCAACCAGAGAGAAGCAATGGTGTCGGTTGAGAAAGTTGTGTACCATCTTCTGCTTGCTGTGATGATCAACGGCGGCGATGCATCGCTGTGTAAAGCCACCGTCGACACCCACACACACACACACACAAACACACACTCTCCTGTCGTCGCGGGTGGGCGAACTCGCCACCCCGTTACAAGCGCCGCGCGGAGGACCGCGCGCGCCCAGTAGTCAGAAAGCGCGACGGCCGACCCCTCAAGGGGCAGTGGCCAGTGTGCGGCGCCGGGGCAACGGGGCAGCGAGGCAGCGGGCAGACGCCGACAGACGGCAGGGCGGCGAGAGGGCGGCGGCCGCATGGCGGGGCGCCGGGGTGGGGCGGGGCAGCGGGGCGGCGAGCGAGGGCGGGGCAGCAGGACGGGCGCAGCGCCAGAGTTCGGCGGGCAGTGCACCCCACACACACACGCACACACACAATACACACACCATACACACACACACACACAAACACACAATACACACAATACACATACATACAAACACACATACGTATATACATGCATACACACAGACCTACCTACCTAACTACCGACCTGCCTACCTACCTACCTACCTTACCTACCTCCCTACGTACATACATACATACATACATACATACATACATACATACATACATACATACATACATACATACATACATGCATGCATGCATACATACATACATACATACATACATACATACATACATACATACATACATAGAGACAGATAGGCAGACAGACAGACAGACAGACAGACAGACAGACAGACAGACAGACAGGCAGGCAGGCAGGCAGACAGGCAGGCAGGCAGGCAGACAGACATGCACACACACACACACACACACACACACTTTTGGAGCGTCGCGGCCCTGCGCGCAGCGACAGGGCGTAAAGGTCGGAACAAAATAATTCGCGTGCGCGTCTAAGCCCGCCCGAGCACTCAGAGACCACTTAGGGTCTCGCAACCACCAACAGTCATAACCATCCTGGATGAATGGCGGAGGGGAACAGTGAATGGACGGGACTACGGTGAGGTGGAAGGTGCCATAAGCCAACAGGGACAGGAAAGCGGGGGAGCGAGTAATCAGAGTGGAGCGACAAGGAGGCCAAAGACGACCTGGAAACAGAAGCGGCGACGTACCGCGAAACGTCGCAGGCTGAAAAGCCGCGAAAGCCAGCGAGGCTGGGCGACGCACCGAAAACGGCGGCGGCCGAGATGGCGGTCATTGCATGGCGGCCAAACACACAGACACACACACACACACACCAGCACAGCCAAGCGATCCTGCATTATCCAAACTGCGTGGTTGTCACGCTTGGACGCTATATACGTATAGGACAGGAGTGCCTTACGAGCGTACTGTATAGAGCTGGATGTTGGGACTCGCATCGCTTCACCTTAATATTGGTCATGTGGCCATTCATACTGCTGGAACTATCCGAGGGAGCAACTGCAATGGGGCTAAAAAGTATAATATACTGCACCAGAAGGAGAAGCAGGTTCGCGCATGTGTGAGAATGATGCGCAGGAAACAGAACCAAACTCGGACGAGAAAACGTGGGGAAAAACACTCCGACTATCGATCGCAAATGTTCACGCGACCCAAATGATACGGACAGACGGGACATGGACACGCGAGGGCGCGCGTGAGGAGAGCGTGTGGGGCCTGGCGGGCCGCGACGCAGTGCGGAACGGGGCGCACGCCAGGACCACGAGGACGAGCGCGACACGAACGAATGCGCCGAAACATGCGAGCGACGGAGTGCGTGAGCCTCCGCCGCCTCCTCCTGCTCCTCCTCCTCCTCGGCCTTCTCCTCCTGCTCCTCGTCCTCCGCCTCCTCCTCCTCCTCCTCCTCCTCTTCCTCCTGGATGCGAGTCGGGCGGAGAAACGCGTTTCTTCGGAGGTGGATGCAGGGCTCGAAGCCGACAGCGGCGTGTTGGGGCACATTGCTCCTCGACGCTGCGAGAGCAAGGATGAAGTTTAGGTTCTGGGTCTGGATTAGGATCAAGGTGATTGGTCGGGGAAACTTGCAGTCAGCTTGAGGTCGACTTCGGGCACGTAGAAGAAGGGGTTATGCTGAGGGTACTGGGTTGAGTGGGGGAGGGGGGTTATTAAGATAGTATCGGTAAGACTGCCTTCGGTTTCCTGGAAGGCCGCTGTGACAGCTGGGAGCCTGTTCGGAACGCCCCAAGGCCGTCGAACGGCCTTCTTCTACTGCTGCGTTGCTGCAGACACTGGCCCCAGAACCTGGCGACACCTTCCCAGGAGCCTGATTTCTATCCGGGGTCATGCTTCGACCATCCTGGAGCCCTGGGCCTGCCTCGATGGGCCAACTGCCCAGACGCATCCATCGCGATCTTTTCGAGTCTCTCAAAGTTCTGGGCCCTTCTTCCTCCCCCCCTCCCCCCCTCCGACTTCTCCTCCTCCTGCTCTTCTTCCTCTTCCTCCCTGATTAATATTATTAGGATTAGTGGCATCATTGTTCTTAGTACTGGTATAAATAGTATTGCGTTTTAACTATTATTGTTGTTATTATTCATACGCGTACAATTATTATTGCTAGTCATATTCTTAGTACTACTAATATTGTTAGCAATACTAGTGTTATTATTAACAGTATTACTGCCCGTATGATTACTAGTATCCGTATTACTAACGTTAGTGTTGTTATCCTTACTATAATCATAAAGTATTGTCATTATTATACGTATTACTGTTGTTATTATTGTTCCTCCTCATCCTCATCATCATCATCAGCATCATCATCAGCAGCATCAGCATCATCAGCAACCGCATGTTCATCATCGTCATCACCATCATCATCACCATCATCATCATCATCATCATCATCATCATCATCATCATCAACATCATCGCCATCATCGTCATCATCCTCATCATCATCACCCTCATAATCATCATCGGTCTCATCATCAGCATCAATAATATTTTCGTCAGCAACACCATCAAAGTCATAAATCTCATCAGCATCAGCATGAACATCATCAGACCATCTTCAATAGCATCAGTATCATCGTCATCGCCTTCATGATCATCAGCATCAGCAGCATCATTATCAACATCACCATCGCCATCCTCATCATCATCATCATCATCATCAGCAGCAGCAGCAGCAGCATCATTCATATCATCGTCATCATCGTCATCAACAATAGCATCGCCAGCATCATCGTCATCATTGTCATCATCATCGTCACCACCGTCATCGTAATCATATTCAGACACATCATCCTCATCTGTCGTCATCATCGGCATCCTCATCATCATCATCGTCCTCGTCTGTCGTCGTCATCATCCTCATCATCATCATCATTATCGTTATTCACATCAGCATCATCATTAGCACATCATCGTCATCATCACACGTTAATCATCAGCAGCACCAGAACTGTCATCGTAATCATTACCACCATCACAATCATTTTCATCATCATCATCATCATCATCATCATCATCATCGTCATCGTCGTTTTCGTCATCATCAGTATCAGTATCATTATGATCATGGGCAGCAAAAGCAACATCAGCATCACCATCATCACACCTCACCAACACCCCTCATAAACATCAGCCGCAGAGCATCATCATAGTGATTACCATCACGATCACAATCACAATCATCATCATCATCATCATCATCATCATCATCATCATCATCATCATCATCATCATCATCATCATCATCATCATCATCATCATCATCATCTTCACGATCAGCATCATCACCATCAACTTCATCATCCTTATCATTATCATCATCGTCATCAGCATCACCACCACTATCACAATCACCACCACCACCACCATCCCTCCCTCTCCTCCTCCTCCTCGGCCTCCCTGGCTCTGCACCTGAGTGCGAGGGGGGAGGGGCTGGGGCCTCGGACACGGCCGCGGCCGCGGCATGGTCAGGGTGCTCGCCGGGGTCGACGAACTGGTGCACGGCCACCCGCACAAAGGCCTCCAGGCCGTTCGGTTTCCCCTGGCTCCTGCTCCCTCCTCCTCCTCGCGAGTCGCTGGCGCAACGCGGGTCCCCCCTAACCAGCACGTCGAGGCCGACGCGCTTGGAACCTCGCCAATCGGATCTGGGCGATACACTGGGCCTACTCCCTCCTCCTCCTCCTCCTCCTCCTCCTCCTCCTCCTCCTCCTCCTCCTCCTCCTCCTCCTCCTGCTCGTACCCGTGCCTCCTGCTCGGTCATCCTGGCTCCCCTCGCTCCTCACCCGCTCCTTCTTCAAAGCAGGTCCTCCAATTCGCACCAATAGGACGTCTCAGTGCGGCGGGCTGGCGGGCGTTTCGCCTGATACCTGCTCACGCTTATGGTCTTGAAGCTTGACATGACACACATGGAGCGCGAAGGATTTTCACAGTGTGGCTCTCGAACGAGCGCTGGGCACATTCACCCGGTAAGTTTCAACAAACGTGGCGATGGGGGCGGCTCGTTTTTTCAAAATGTGGCTTGCGGCTCAGCGCCGGGCACATTCATTTGAAATGCTTCAAACATGTAGAGATGGAGGGCAGATCGTCTTCAAGATGCGGTTCCCGATTGAGCGCTGGGCATACTCATTCGAAAATCTTCTCACGACTACAGAGATGGAGGGAGGCTCCGATTCAAAATGTGGCTCTCCCCTTCGCATCGCGAACAGTCGTGAGAAAAGCTGATACCAGCTACATGGGTGGAGGGTGATTGCTTCTTTGATAAGGATTGCGCTTGAGACTTCCTTTGATGATATAACCGGAAAAACAACCAGCCCACACAAACAGTACGGACGGACGGAAGGCGGCTCACTTACAAAATGGGGCGACCGTTCGAGACTTTTCCCCGCATGCGCAGCAGCTGCACCGATCGAGGGCAGCTCTTTTTTCGAACCGGAGCTCCAGCTGGACGCCTCCCAGAGCTTGATTGAGTATCGCTTAACCGATCCCCATCCCCAGCGGCGTGGCCTGGGCCCCACTGGCCGATGTACCCTCCCAGATGGGGATATAGGTCGTTCCCTTCGGGTTTCGAGAGGGTGTATCCCTAACTGGGGGGGTAATTTGGGGGGGGTCTCGATGGGGATGGGGATGGGGATGGGGGTCGGATAAACGATAACTTTTTTTGTTTCACTTCCGGCAATTCGCGCACAGAGTAGCGGAAAATGCGCAGCGAACGCGCCAGCTTGGCGCAGTGGGCCACGCGCCGAATGAGGGGAGCCAAGATCGAGACCGACGAGTCGAGGCAGAGGCGATCACCACGCGGCCACTGAGGAAGCAGCACGGCAGTCGGCGCCCTCGCCTCCACGCGGTGCGCCGCGCTGGCGGCTGACGTATACGCCACCGCGCCAGGTCGCTATATGTCGTCGTGGGCGAGGCCCGCTCTTCTGGGGGAGGAGGAGGAGGAGGAGGAGGAGGAGGAGGAGGAGGAGGAGGAGGAGGATACCGACTCGATGATGCTCCATCTTCGCCAGTCTGAGTGCTCGAGGGATGCAGGGCGCCCCCCCCCCTCAAAAGCGGGGCGCCCCGCCCGATGGGCAGGCCCGCGAGGCGGCCGCCTCTCTCGGGGGCGGGGCGCTTGTTTGTCCGCGGGAGGCGTGCAGGGGCCCGCGGTGCGGAGGGGACGCGTGGGTGCGGGAGGGCGAGCTGCAGCAGCGTGGACGCACCCCAAATCCTAGGCTCACGCTGGTCCTCCTGCTCCCCCCCCCCCACCCCCTGTCCTTTCCTTTCACACCCCTGCTAAGCGCGTCGCTCGGGTGTTGCGGCTGCTGCGCTACACACTTCCCTTCTGCCCCGCCGCCCAGCCTCACACCTCCCCGCCGGGCAACAGTTCCTTGGCCTTCCCAAACCCCGAAATCCGTTCACAATCGGCTCCCAGGCCCCTCCTGGGAACCGTCCTGGCCAGAATTGCATTCTGGATCGATGTTCGACGGCGGTCCCAGGGCCCGAGAACGGCCTGCAGATAAAGAAGACCATGGGAAACCTCGACGAACCTCGATACTCGGACCTCGATCATCCATCCCTCATCCCTCTCACTGAAAAAAACAACTCCGTCTCATCGTAACACTGGACGCCTCGGCAGTGCGGTTGAGCGGGCAGCTCGTTGCTCACGAGATTCCCCCACCGCTTGAACCTAAACCTGGGAAAGCTACACGTCGTTCATTTCTAATCGCGCTCATTCCTAATCGTGCTCGTTTCTAACTGTTCCTGGCCCCCTGGTGGCCAGGAAGAGGCCCAGGATGGAACAATTCGAAATGAAAGGACCTCGGCCCCAAAAAGACCAAAGAGCTCTCGAAGAGTTAGAAAGGAACCACGTGTGGAGCTGCAGGGATGGCGGGCGCGTCGTTTTCAAAATGAGGCCCTCGCCCTAGCACAGCGACAATTCGTCTCCAAAGCTTCCAGCACTTCCACGGACGGAGGGCGGCTCCTCCTCCTCCTCCTCCTCCTCCTCCTCTTCCTCCTCCTCCGCCTCATCGTCCTCCTCCTCTTCCTCCTCCTCCTTCTCCTCCTCCTCCTCATTCTCCTCCTCCTACCCATCCTGATCATCATCATCATCATCATCATCATCAGCAGCATCATCAGCAGCAGCATCATCATCAGCAGCAGCATCATCATTAGCATCAACGTCATCATCATCATCACCATCATCCTCATCATCATTTGCAGCAGCATCATCATCATCATCATCATCATCATCATCATCATCATAATCATCATCATCATCATCATCATCATCATCAGCAGCAGCAGCAGCATAACCATCATCATGCCCATCCTCATCCTCAACCTCATCCTCAGCTTCCTCCTCATCATAATCATCGTCGTCATTCCTTGTCTCCCCCATTATCGCGCTCACCGTCATCATTGCTTGCCCCCTCATTGCCTATACATAACTCCTCCCCACTGTCGCACAACCCGACGTGTCGGTAGGGCGGGCTGGGCGTTCGCCTGAGACTTCCTCACCAGTTACGATCCTGGAGCTTGAAATTTGCCACAGCTCAAAGGATGGAGGGCGGCCTGTTTTCAAAATGTGGCTTCCAACATAGCGCCGCGCACACTCGTTGTTTTGAAAGTCTGCAAATGGTTCAAAGATGGAGGGCCGCGTCTTTTCAAAATGTGGCTTCCGCTATGGCGCCGAGCACATTCGCCTTAAAAGTCTGCAAAGATGGAGGGCGGGTCGTTTTCAAAATGTGATTCCCGCCTGAGCGCCGCGCACATGAGCGCATCATGTTCAAGGATGGAGGGCGAATCGTCTTCAAAATATGGCTCCCGCCTGAGCGTCGCGCACAGTCGCCTTACAAATTTGCGACAGCTTGATAGACTCATGAAGCTCGAATGTCAGGAATCGTGCTCTGGCAAGGTTGAGGATCGTCAGGACGCATCAATCACGTGGATTCGCGACTTTGCCCCAGGAACGGTGCTCCAGAACGACCTAGGATTGCCAGGACGAAACAGGCACATTGATTCGTGACGTTGACATCCCAGGAAGAATGTTTCAGCACGTAGAAGAGTCTCAAGCGGTTGTCTTCCAATGGGATTATCTCCGCCATGAAACACATTTTGTAGAAGACCCATGAAGAGGGAATTTGGATGGAAAGTTTGTTCTGCAACATCGTTGATGAGTCTTGGGCCTACACTGGTCATGATCCCTACTCCTCCACCTCGTCCTCGTCATCGGCCTCGTCCTACCCCTCCTCTTCCTCCTCCTGCTCCTTCTCCTCCTCCTCATCCTCATCATCATAGTCATCGTCGTCATCGCAATCGTCATCCTCATCTTTATCATCACCCTAATCAACATCACAATCAACAGCAACATCGACATCATCATCATCATCATCAGCATCATCATCATCAGCATCACCATCATCATCGTCGTCATCATCATCAGCATCTTCATTATCATCAGTATCATCATCAGCATCGTCACCTCCATAACCAGAACCCTCGTCCTGATCCTCATCTCTTCGTTAGTCAATTGCTCCTGCTCCTCCTCCTCTTCCTCCTCCTCCTCATCATCAGCATCATCATGGTCATCGTCATCATCGCCATGATCATCGTCGTCATCATCACGATCATCAGCCGCATGATCATCAGCAGAAGCATCATCATCACCATCATCACCATCACCATCACCATCACCATCATCACCAGAAGCGGAGCGCGCCTCGTCGCCGATGCATCGGCGATTCGGCGCGATCCTCAGACCCCATCCGCTCTGGCCCCAGGTCGGAAGGCCTGGGGTGGGAGGAGGATCCCCCAGTTCCAGACACCCACCAATGCGACAGGCGCTCTCTGACAGCAAAACATAGCATGGGGCACGATACGGCACGGCAAAGCACGGCACGAGCAGCACCTGCGCGAGGAGACATCGCACAGGCCGCAGGGAGCTGGGCTGACGGGTGGCAACAGAAGCGCTTTGCTCTTGGCGAAGCGCACAAGAAGCCCTCGGCAAGGCTCTTGGGCAAAAAAGAAGACCCGTACTTCAAGGAAGGGGGCCCATAAGGCATAATGCCCTAGGTGGAGGAGGCCTTGAACAGCTTAAATTCAACCTGAAGGCCCTTCCCTATCCTCAGGGCGCCATCCCTCAGGGCCCCATCGTCGAACCACCGAGAGGAGGCGGAGGCGGCAACGACAGCAGAGGCAGCAGAGGCGGCACCAGAGGAACAATGGCTGTGGACTTGGCCAACTTCATGCGAGCCTCTGTGGACCTCCGCAGCAAGATTACAAACATGGACTTCGACTGGACTTCGTCCAGCTTTCGACCACCCCTCTTCTCCCCTTCGTCCAGATTTCGTTCAGACTTCGTCCAGATGTCGACCAAACCCGATGAAATCCGTGCGAGATCCCCAAAAAGCACAAGGAATTGTGAGACCCCTGAGGCTCTCACGAAGGACCACACCATACGGGAACCGAAGACGGCACGCGCAGAGAAGCCGAGGAGCGTGCGGCAGAGGAGCGGGCGCTGCATCCGCGCGCGCGCGGAGGCCAACAGGGGGCGTCGCGTCCGTGGTGGCCGGCCAGCGCAGCGCCTCACGGGGAGCTGCGGACGCCCCCTGCGGGTGAGGAGAAGCGGGGATGAGGGCTGGCGGCGCGCAGAGGCAGGCGGCGCGAGGGTCGGGGTCGTCCAGAAGGGGGGCGCCCAGGAGGGGGCCTCGCAACTCACGGCCCGAGGCACGTGCGCGGCCCGGGGGGGGGGGGGCCCGGAGGCGCAGCGGAAGAAGCAGAGGGGGTCAGATCTGGGAGGTATCATGGCCCCCGCCACGATTCGGTGGCAACTCATGGGAGCCTCCCATGCCATCTTGTCGGCTCTTGCGAATCGACGCGAATCGACGCTGTCTCATCGACTCCCAGACGCTAATCGACGCGAATCGACGCCAAGGACAAAAGGGCGAGGCTACGCCAAGCTCCCATGATTTGCTACCAAGACATGATACGCAGCCCCCCCCCCCCAAAGTCATCACCCGCCTCCTGGCCGCCCCCAAGAGAGGGACGGCCTTCTGCGACGGCCGGGAGGGCTTCTGCGACGGCAGGGGGCTTCGTAGAGCCTGAGGGACAAGCCTGGCTTCTGGGAATGCTTCTTGGGACCCCTCGGGCTCTTCTGAGAAGCCCCCTGCCTTCTGAGAAGCCCCCCGCACTCTCAGAAGGTGGACGACATCGCACCACTCCCTTGTGCGCGCCGCCATGCAAGGACATCCGATGCCGTGAGTTTCTCAATGCGGGGTACCTGGAAAGCCCGTTCCCTTCCCCAGGGCCGGTTGTTTATCCCAGGCCGTTCGTTGACGGTCCCGAGGGCCGAAAACGACAAACTAAACTCCGTTTCTACTTTATTTCAAGGCGTTGGATGCCTGGGATGAGGGAAGAGGGAGGGACGATCGGGCGTTGGCGGAACTGGGTTTAGTGGGACCTGGTGTAATGATGCGTGCCTACTGGGGCACGACCTCCCACCCCGTTCCACGAATCGGAACTGCCGCCCCCTGAAGGAGACACCGGCCACGGCAGACTTGGCGCAGTGATTCTGGCCCATTTCGGGGGGGCTTCGGGGCCCCATCACGCAACAGCTCCCCTTACCCTGGGGCCCTGGCTAGCGTCAGGTCGGGCGCGTCCCCCTACAGGCGGATTTTGGAAAAATGGAAAGTACTGCAAACATGCGCCAAAATGGTCAAACATGATCCAAAAATCGTGCCGAGACTATTTCTTGACCACTTTTGAATCTTCCTCCTGTAGAGGGACAGGCCCGACTTCAGGCCACACCCGCGACGAGGAGGGGAGTGACTTGCGCGGAGGCGGCGCCGTGGGCCCAGGTCGCGCCCGTGAGCGGGCGCAGGCGGAGGCTGTACCTCCAGGGGCCCTGCCGCGGCCCGACCATGGACTGCTGCGCGGTGGCCCACAGCTTCGCGCCGCCCTCGCCGACCGGCCACACGCCGGGGTTAGGTCGGGCATGCCCTCCTATACGGGCGGATTTTGGGCGAGAGACAAAGAGCTGGTCCAAAAAATAGTCAAAAAGGGTCCCAAAAGTGGTCCCCAGACTATTGCTTGGCTGTTTTTGAATATTCCTCCTGTAGAGGGACAGGCCCGACTTAACGCTGGGGGGAGCCGCTGTGCCACCTGTCCCACCGCAAGGGGGCACGTCACGCGTCCGATCCAAGGGAGCCTGTGGTGAACGGTCTGGGAAACCTGCACCGCGCAGCACCGCTCAACGCTACTCAGAGAAGGGCGCGGTGCGGCGCGATGCTGCGCGGTGTTGCGCTGTGTTGCACGTCGTTGCTCAATGTTGGGCGGCCGTATCACTCTGGTCAGCGGTAAGTGGCGCTATCCAAGAAGCTCCTATGGATCGACTCGCCGCACAAAAAAAAAATGCCGCGAAGGGGAGGGGGGCAGCCTTCTGAGAAGGCTGCTTCTTAGCAGGGCTCGGAGGCTACTGAGAAGCCTTCGTAGCAGCCTCCGGGCCCGTCTAAGAAGGGCCCCTTCTGAGAAGCTCCCCCCGCCTTCTCGGAAGGCAGCCCTCCTCGCGCCGCCCCCCTGCGCCGCTGAACAAAAACATCCGATGCCGTGAGGTTTCAATATACGGGGCACCAGGAGGCCCCGACCACTTCCCCAGGGCCGTCTCCTCCGTCCCGAGTCCTTCTCTACAGTGACGACCCCTGGGCCCGCGAGGGCCCCATGGCGGCCAAACCCGAGGACAGCGGCTCCCCACGAAGTCGTGGCCAGCCTGCCTCGCCCATGCCGCCGCACCCCGAGTGCGCCGTGTCCACGTGCACCTGCAGGGCTGGACCTCAACGTTGTTCTTCCTTTTGGCCTCGCTCTGTGCTTTGCTTCGCACTGCCTGCTTCCCTGCCGCTCCCAGCCAAAACGAAAAACAAAGCACAGCCGAAGTCCAGCAAGACAGCGCTTATTGAGGAACCGAACTTTATACACCGATGCTGTTTTCCGGTCCCGCACTGAGATCCGCACCAGAAAACGGATTCTGGTGTATACGGCATCCTGGTGTATACACGTTTTGCTACTTCCACGGGAAAACGGGGAAAAAGGTATACACCGCACCACCCCGACGTCGCCCCCGACCCCAAAAAAATCCTGGGATTGAACAGCAGCCCGCCACTGGCCACGCATACGCTCCAGCTTCCGACTTCTACCCGGCCCTGCGCACCTGCACCGGCCGCTCCCGCGGGGGAGGGGCGCCGCGCACGCGGCGGCCGCCACCGGGGCCCGGCAGCTCGTGCGGGTGGCGGGCGGCGTCGAGCTCGGCCACCGTCCAGCGCGACACGCTCAGCTGTGCGCCGCGCGTCGCGGCGGGCCGCGCGCCCTTGGGCCCGTCGAGGGGCTCCTCTGGAGAGAGCAGAACGACAGCAGCAACAGCAAGAACAGCAACAACAGCAGCAACAGCAGAACAGCAAGAGCAACAGCAACAACAACCGAAACAACAACAACAAAAACAAAAACAGTAACAACAGCAACCACAGCAACAACAGCAACAACAGCAACAGCAACAGCAACAGCAACAGCAACAGCAACAGCAGCAGCAGCAACAACAACAACAACAATCATCTGACCCTCATGCGCGATGATTCCACACGAAGCGTGCGACCATCAGGATAACAATCCCCATCATGGGGGGCTATTGTTCTATAGCAGGGTCCGTTATTCCCATTCCGAGATCGCCCGCCCAATGAGGTCTTGCAAACACCTCCTCCGAGGAATTTCAACAGATTCCGCCTCGAAAACGCATGCCCGCACCTTGCTGCGCCGATGCGAGGCCGCCAGTGCAGCCCCAGCCAAGGGCAAAGCACAAGGAACTATCGAGCAACAGGATTGCCTTGGTGGGGATGGGGGCTGTAGGCGGCGAGGCAAGGACCTGGCCCTGAACAGAAAGGGAGGACGTCTCGAGCAGGGCCACTGTTGTTGCTGGGAGCGGCGCCAATGCTGAAGAGAGTAGGCGCTAGTCCAGCGTAAAACAAAACGAAGTCTCGAGCGGGAACGCTGGTTTTGTTGGGACGGCGGTTGTCGGCGGCGAGGAGGAACACCGCCTTGAGTCAAAACGGAGGAAGTCTCGAGCGGGAACCGTGGTTGTCCGGACGGGGGCTGTCGGCGGCGAGGAGCAGCACCGCCCTGAGGAAATAGGGGGGAAACCTCGAGCGGGAGCGTTGTTCTAGCTGGGAGCGGCGCCAATTCAAAAGAGGGTATCCAGCGCAAAACGGGAGGATGTCTCGGACGGGAGCGCTGGTTTTGTCGGGACGGCGGCTTTCGGCGGCGAGGAGGAGCACCGCCTTGAGTAAACAAGGGGGAAGTCTCGAACGGGAGCGTTGGTGTTGCTGTTGGCGGCGCCGATGAGAGAAAGACTAGCGCGCCAGTCCAAGGTAAAACGGGAGGACGTCTCGAGCGATAGCGCTACCTTTGTTGGGACGGCGGCTTTCGGCGGCGAGCAAGAGCACCGGCCCTGAGTAAAAAACGAGAAAGTCTCGAGCGGGAGCGTTGTTGTTGTTGGGGGAGCAGTTTTGGCGCTGCCCCAAACCGCTCGAGCGTGAGCCTCATTTTCAATGAAAATGTAGCTAGCGCCGAGGCGAGAGCGTGAAAGCGCCTGGGGGGTCCAACAATGATAACTGCGTAGTGATTGACATTCAACGCCGACGACAACAACAACAACAACAACAATCACTTTACCCGAACGCTCAGTGTTCTCACCAGTGCCAGGGTTTTCATGCGACGCCAGCCAATACCCCCACTTTGTGGGGGGGCAGTGCAAGCTCTACCAAATATCCACACGACTCTTCGCCACCACCCACACCCAGCTTCCCGCCCTATGACGTTCGGACACTTCACTTCGTGGCCTGCGGACGACCGTGGCTACTACACTGGCGTGGTCCTCACGGCGGGCTCTTGGGGCCTCTTGAAGGCCTCCTGGGGCAACCTATGGCGCAACCAGTAGGGGGACGTTTTATTCTCGGCGGCCGAGGGCGCAACCTATGGCGCAACCAATAGGGGGACGTTTTATTCTCGGCGGCCGAGGGCGCAACCTATGGCGCAACCGCAAGGGATTGTGGCCCCTGGCAGGCGCGCGAACCCCGTTGCAAGAGCGTGCGAAAGTAGCTCGCGCGAGCTCATGTAACATAAATGTTGGAAAACCATTGGTTTTTTTAGGATTCGGACAGCGCGCGCGGGTAGAAATTTTGAAAAGTCGTGCAGGTGTTTTTCGAGGACCTACGGTGCGATTCGTGTGATTTTATGATGCGCGGTGCTAAAATTCTTAAGAAGCCCAATGGTTTTTGGAGATTTCGGCGTGCGCGCGCGAAGAAAAAACGAATGTGTCCCGCATGGTATTATTTGACAGGGATGATGGCCCTGGCAGGTGCGCAACCGTTGTCGCAGAAGTTCGAAAAAGTTGCTCGCAAAAGCCCGTTTGACAGAAATGTTTAAAAAGTGTTGGGTTTCCTACGAATCCGCAAGAGCGCGCGGGATGAGATTTTGACAATTGTTTGTTGAAAAACCATTGGTTTTTTGATGTTTTTATGTTAAAATCGCTGCGAACACTAAGGTTTTGGAAGGATTTCGTCTTGCGCGCGCGAATGTCCACTTTACCTTATTTTTTGCAAGGGATTCTTGAAATTTGATTATATTAGAACAAGAAATGTCATTTTCTATTGTTTTTTGCAAGGGAAAGCGGATTACAACAAAACAACCGGATCCTGTACACACCCTCTTTTCTGAGGCTTCCTCACGAAAATGATGAAAATGTAGCTGCGGCCTAGGCGGCGCAGGGGGGGCGCGCACCAGGGGGCCCAACAATAATTATTCTTTAGAATAAATAATGTTCAACAACAACAACAACAACAACAACAACAACAACAACAATCATGTTACCCTCATGCGCGAATGTATTCGCACGAAGCATGCGACCATCATGATAACCATCTACACAATGGGGGGCCATTGTTCTATAGCGGGGTCCGTTATTCCCATTCCCAAATATCCCGCCCAATGAGGTCTTGCAAACACCTCCTCCGAGGAATTTCAACATATCCCGCCTCGAAAACACATGCCCGCGCCTTGCTGCGCCAATGCGAAGCCACCAGTGGAACACCAGTTATGGGTAAAGCACAAAGAAGTATCGAACGACAGGATTGCCTTGGTGGGGATGGGGGCTATCGGCGGTGAGGCAAGGACCTGGCCCTGAATAGAAAGGGAGGACGTCTCGAGCAGGGCCACTGTTGTTGCTGGGAGCGGCGCCAATGCTGAAGAGAGTAGGGCGCTGGTCCACCGTAAAACGAAACGAAGTCTCGAGCGGGAGCGCTGGTTTTGTTGGGACGGCGGTTGTCGGCGGCGAGGAAGAACACCGCCTTGAGTCAAAACGGAGGAAGTCTCGAGCGGGAACCGTGGTTTTGTCGGGACGGGGGTCGTCGGCGGCGAGGAACAGCACCCTCTTCAGGAAAAAGGGGAGGAAACCTCGAGCGGGAGCGTTGTGCTGGCTGGGAGCGGCGCCAATTCGAAAGAGAGTAGGGCGCCAGTCCAGCGTAAAACAGAAGGAAGTCTCGGGCGGGAACGCTGATTTTGTCGGGTCGGCGGTTTTCGTCGGAGTGGTTTTGTCGGGACGGGGGTTGTCGGCGGCGAGGAACAGCACCGTCTTCAGGAAAAGGGGAGGAAACCTCGAGCGGGAGCGCTGTTCTTCCTGGGAGCGGCGCCAATTCAAAAGAGACTTGGGCGCCAGCCCAGCGTAAAACGGGAGGAAGTCTCGGACGGGAGCGCTGGTTTTGTCGGGGCGGCGGCTTTCGGCGGCGAGGAGGAGCACCGCCTTGAATAAAAAAGGGAAGAAACCTCGAGCGGGAGCGTTGTTTTTGCTGGGGGCGGCGCCGATGAGAGAAAGACTAGCGCGCCAGTCCAAGGTAAAACGAGAGGAAGTCTCGAGCGGGAGCGCTGGTTTTGTTAGGACGGCGGCTTTCGGCGGCGAGCAAGAACACCTGCCCTGGGTAAAAACGGAAGAAGTCTCGAGCGGAAGCGTTGTTGTTGTTGGGGGGCCGGTTTTGGCGCGAAACTAAAGCCAGCGCCCCGGCGAGAGCGCCAGGGCGCCTTTAAGGGCTCCAACGATAACTATCACTTAATAATTAGTAACAACCACAAAAATTATCCTGGCGAAGGACCCCACCATATGCAATTGTGAATAACGCTTTGTGGGTGCCGCTTTCGGTGGGGCTCCCTATGGGGCCACGAAAGGCGTGCCACGAAACGCTGTCCTGGGCGTACGGGACGCATGCGGGCGGTAGCACTGGGGCCTTTGGTGGAGTTCCCTATGGAGCCACGAAACGCTGTCCTGGGCGTACGGGACGCATGCGGGCGGTAGCACTGGGGCCTTCGGTGGAGCTCCCTATGGGGCCACGAAACGCTGTCCTGGGCCCTCGGCGACGAAACGTGTGAGGGATGTGCCGACATGGGTGCGGTGCCGCCATGCGAACGCAGCCACTGGGGCTCTCGGTGGAGCTCCCTATGGGGCCACGAAACGTGTGAGGGGTGTGCCGAAATGGGTGCGGTGCCGCCATGCCAACGCAGCCACTGGGGCCTCGGTGGAACGCCCCACTGGGCCACGGTGGAGCTCCCTATGGGGCACAGGGGTGTGCCGAAATGGGTGCGGTGCCGCCATGCCACTGGGCCCTCGGTGGAGCTCCCTATGGGGCCACGAAACGTGTGAGGGGTGTGCCGAAATGGGTGCGGTGCCGCCATGCAACGCAGCCACTGGGGCCCTCGGTGGAGCTCCCAGAACGTGTGAACATGGCGCGGTTGCCTGGCCATCGGTCCCTATGGGGCCACGAAACGTGTGAGGGGTGTGCCGAAATGGGTGCGGTGCCGCCATGCCAACGCAGCCACTGGGGCTCTCGGTGGAGCTCCCTATGGGGCCACGAAACGTGTGAGGGGTGTGCCGAAATGGGTGCGGTGCCGCCATGCCAACGCAGCCACTGGGGCCCTCGGTGGAGCTCCCTATGGGGCCACGAAACGTGTGAGGGGTGTGCCGAAATGGGTGCGGTGCCGCCATGCCAACGCAACCACTGGGGCCCTCGGTGGAGCTCCCTATGGGGCCACGACGCGTGTGAGGGGTGTGCCGAAATGGGTGCGGTGCCGCCATGCCAACGCAGCTACTGGGGCCCTCGGTGGAGCTTGTGGGGCCACGAAACGTGTGAAGGGTGTGCCGAAATTGGTGCGGTGCCGCCATGCCAACGCAGCCACCGGGGCCCTCGGTGGAGCTCCCTATGGGGCCACGAAGCGTGTGAGGGGGGTGCCGAAATTGGCGCGGCGCCGCCATGCCAACGCAGCCACTGGGGCCCTCGGTGGAGCTCCCTATGGGGCCACGAAACGTGTGAGGGGCGTGCTGTGATAGTGGGAGGAGGGAGGGGGCAGAGGGAGGAAGGAAGGAAGGAGTGAACGCGGGGCGCTGTCTTTTCAAAACGAGGACCCAACACCACAGGATGGTTGGGAGAAAACAACAACAACAACAACAAGAAGAAGAAGAAGAAGAACAACAACAACAACAGCAGCAACAACAACATCAGAAACAACAACTTCTGCAGCTACAACAACAGCAACAATCAGTTTAAGACTGTTCGCTCTTGCCTGCTCGCGTGTCATTCAATATGCATATCCCAAACCCTGGATACCCGCCTTCTTCGTCTTCGATCGCACCCCCTTTTCGGGGGGTATATTCATTCCCTGCCACGCGCGGTTGGCGAAGCACTTGAAACGAAGGGTAACAAATAACGGGGGGGAGCGAGGACGAAGGGATCGGAGGAAGGGAGTGGAGGGGCAAGAAGGAGGGAGGACGATGATTTGCGCTGCGAGTGGCGATTCAGCTTGCGCCATGGCTTGCGCCAGCCACGCCAACACAGATTCACAATAAGTTTCGCCATGGGTCGCGCCAGCATCAGCGCCACGTACTACCCCCTTGACAGAACAGATCGTGGATACCCCTACGGGGGGACGCACAGCTGCGAACTCGTGTCAGAAACACATTTCGTGGAACCCTGAAAAGAAGCGGGATGTTGGGAGAGCGGGGCGGAAGGATAGTGAGAATTGCAGCCGTGTCGGGAGGAGCGCGGAAGCCCCAAGGGAGAGCGCGATTCTTCAATAAATTGTGAAGAAGTATCCAGCGGGAGCCGCGATCCAGTGGTACATTGCAAGGAAGTCCGAAGCGAGAGCGCGATTCTTCAATAAATTGTGAGGAAGTATCAGGCGGGAGCCGCTGTTGTTGCAAACCGGGGGCCAACAACACAGCTCGAACCTCAAGACTTTCCCTGATAAAAAAACAGGGTGCGAGCCCCGGGAAGGGCACTTCAATCGAAAAAACGTGCACCGGACGGGGGTGATCAACAATAAAAATTATTCAGAAATGAAAATTCAACAACTACAACTACAACTACTACTACTACTACTACTACTACTACTACTACTACTACTACTACTACTACTACTACTACTACCACTACTACTACTACTATACTACTAGTACTACTACTACTACTACTACTACTACTACTACTACTACTACTACTACTACTACTACTACTACTACTACTACTACTACTACTACTACTACTACTACTACTACTACTACTACTACTACTACTACTACTACTACTACTACTACTACTACAGTCATTATAATACTGCTCGCTCTTACTTGCCCGCGTGTCTTTCGAAACGAGTTCCCCACACCCTCGATACCCGCCCTTTTTGTCTTCGATCACACCCCCTTTGGGGGATTATTTCTCTTTGCGGGGGGCGGCGGGCTTAGACAGGCGGGCAAACCTGAACGGGCGGACAATCCTTCGTGGGCGTACATGTGCCCGCCATTGGAATTGGTGTGGGCCCTGCAAAAAGAGGAGGGGGAGAACGAGGGAGAGTGGGAGGAAGGGAGGGGGAGGGACGAAGGAAGAGGGAAAACGCCAGGAGAGAAGGAGCGAAGAGGGGGGCGGTTGATTAGAGGCCAGAGAGAGAGGAAAGAAAAAGAGAAAAAAAAAAAAGAGGTAGAGAAAGAGAGAGAGAGGGGAGAGAGAGAGAGAGGGAGAAAGAAAGAAAGAAAGAGGGAGGGAGGAGGCAGGAGAGGGGAGGGAGAAGGGAGGAGGGAGAGGAGGGAGAGGGGATAGGGCAGAGAGGCATAAGGATGAGGGAAGAGAGGAGGGAGAGAGAAAGAGGAGGAGGAGGGAGGAGGGAGAGGGAGGAGGAGCAGGAAGGTAAGAGCGTGAACGTTCGAGGAAGTCCTAGGCGAAAGCGCCGTTCCTGAAGGAAGTCTCGGGCGGGAGCCCACGACGGGCGGGCGATCCCCTGACGGGCGGGTCGGGCGGGTGGGACATTCAAGCGGGATGTCTGAGTATGGCGAGAGCGCGATTACTGACTAAATTGTAACGGCGTCCGTGGCGCAGCGTGTTTCTTGAGCGTCGAAAGCGCGATTTCTGAATAAATTGCATGGAAGTCACAGGCGAGAGCGCAATTCCTGAATAACATGTGAAGGGTTCTCTGGCGGGAGCGGGGGTCTTGCTTAAATTGCGAGGAAGTCTTGATTCAATTGCGAGGAAGTCTCAAGCGGGAGCGCTGTTCCTGAGTAAATTGTGAGGAAGTCTCGGATGGGAGCGGGGGTCCTGACTAAATTGCGAGGAAGTCACAGGCGGGAGCACCGATCCTGAGTAAATGAAATTGTGAGGAAGTCTCAGGGGCGGGGGTCCTGAGTAAATTCGGAGGAAGTCTCAGGCGGGAGCCGTTTTTGTTGCAATCCGGGGGGCCAGGGGCCCAGTTTGAGCATCGAGACTTCCCCTGTCAAAAAACACGGTGCAAGCGTCGAGGGGCATACTTTGATTAAGACAAAACAATATGCACCCGTGAGGGGGGATCAACACTACTTATTCTTCAGGAATGAGACTTCGACAACAAACCGGCGGCAGGAGCACGACCTCTCGAAGGCCCGCGCGGCTGTCTTGAATCGGCACGGGGCCCCCCGCCATGGCTTGCAGAGCGCGCCAGGGGCGGCGCTGGAGGTGCCGCCGCAGGAAGTCCGGCGCAGATCCAAAAGATCCGCGCGGACCTTCGAGGAACGGTGCTGCACCAGAAGGCCCTCCCCACCCCAGCCGGGAGAACCTGGGCCCCGCCCGCTGGCCTAAAGCTTAGGTCGGGCATGTCCTCCTACAGGCGGATTTTGGACGAAAAAAGCATGCACCAACAAAAAAAATATCCCGGCAAAGCAACCTAACAGCGATATGTAGAAGCATATCTGAAAGCATTCCCCTTAAGATTCAGATGAAAATCCAGTTGTAGAATTCTGCTGTTCTCGCAGTCGTAGTCGCATTCGCGATGACAGTCGCAGCGGCAACGGCAGTCGCAGTCACAGCCTCAGCCTCAGCCTCAGCCTCAGCCTCAGCCTCAGCCTCAGCCTCAGCCTCAGTCTGCCTTCAGCCTCGGCCAGCCTCAGCCTGCCTCAGCCTCAGCCTGCATCAGCCTCAGCCTCAGCCTCAGCCTGCCTCAGCATCAGCCTGCCTCAGCCTCAGCCTCAGCCTGCCTCAGCCTCGGCCTCAGTCTGCTTCAGCCTCAGCCTCAGTCTGCCTTCAGCCTCGGCCTCAGCCTCAGCCTGCCTCAGCCCCAGCCTGCCTCGACCGCAGCATCAGCCTGCCTCAGCATTCAAAATGTGGCCCAGGAAAGGGAGTTCTGGGAAGTCGAAGAGCACGAAGTTGCCTACAGTTGGCTACGGGCATTCAAAATGTGGCCCGGGAATGGAGTTCTGGGAACTCGAAGAGCACGAAGTGGCCTAGAGTTGGCTCCGGGCATTCAAAATGTGGCCCGGGAATGGAGTTCTGGGAACTCGAAGAGCACGAAGTGGCCTACAGTTGGCTCCGGGCATTCAAAATGTGGCCCGGGAATGGAGTTCTGGGAACTCGAAGAGCACGAAGTGGCCTACAGTTGGCTCCGGGCATCAAAATGTGGCCCGGGAATGGAGTTCCGAAGAGCACATTCGAAAATGTGGCCCGGGAATGGAGTTCTGGGACTCGAAGACCACGAAGTGGCCTACAGTTGGCTCCGGGCATTCAAAATGTGGCCCGGGAATGGAGTTCTGGGAAGTCGAAGAGCACGAAGTGGCCTACAGTTGGCTCCGGGCATTCAGAATGTGGCCCGGGAATGGAGTTCTGGGAGGTCGAAGAGCACGAAGTGTGTGACTGTTGGCTTATCCCGGCAAAGCAACCTAACAGCCATGTGTAGGAGCCGGCCGGGACAGCCGGCCGCCCTCCCCTCCTGCTCGTCCTCCTCCTCCTCCTCCTGCTCGTCCTCGTGCTCCTCCTGCTCGTCCTCTTTCTCCTGCTCCTCCTCCTCCTCCTCCTCCTCCTCCTCATTTTTCTCCTGCTCCTCCTCCTCCTCCTCCTCCT
>CAUYUJ010018305.1:275000-316985 GCA_963575745.1 Prorocentrum cordatum | reverse complement strand
ACACTACTACTACTACTACTACTACTACTACTTACTACTACTACTACTACTACTACTACTACTACTACTACTACTACTACGACTACTACTACTACTACTACTACTACTACTACTACTACTACTACTACTACTACTACTACTACTACTACTACTACTACTACTACTACTACTACTACTACTACTACTACTACTACTACTACTACTACTACTACTACTACTACTACTACTACTACTACTATGCTATTACTACTACCACACATACTCGTACTCCTACTCCTACTCCTACTACTACCTACTACCTACTACTCATACACTGGGGGGGCAGTAGGGCACCTTGCCGGTGGTTGGCCTGGCTTGCCCCAGGGCAGCCGCTGGCACGACAGCCTCTGGGTTGTACGGCCGCCGCCGCCGCAGAAGGTGCTACCACCAATCCCTGCCTCGGGAGCCCTGCGCCTGCCTCGGCGGGTGAGGTTTCCCTTGGCGGGACCGTGGCCAGTGCTGTGGGGTTCCTCGGAGTGGGAGGGGAGGCCTGTGTCCCGTTCCACTTGACGCGTGTGGCCTGGCCGCACGCGTCACCATTGCGCCGCCCGCGAGCCGCCGCCAAGCCTCTCCACTCTCCAACTGTCCCCGACGACCCATTGCCGCCAACTGCCGCTTATCCCACTCTTCTCCTCTTCATCGGTCATTACCAGGTGCCTGCCCTTCCTCCTCCTCCTCCTCCTCCTCCTCCTCCTCCTCCTCCTCCTCCTCCTCCTCCTCCTCCTCCTCCTCCTCCCCAGGATGCTAGGGGACTTCGCTACCCCGCCCCTTGGGGGGGGGTCTGCTTGTCGCTCTCCCTCCTGTTTACCCTACAGAGTATCACTTTGTTCCCCCCTGGGTCGACCGACCCTGAGGGGTGATGGCTGCGTCTGAACGACCACGTAACCAACAGCTCGAAGCTCGAAGGAGGACTCAGTCCAAGACAGCACCTCCCAACATTACACGCCTGAGGCCGCCGTGACGTACAGCGAGCACATTCGCCCGAGCCGCCGAAAGGAGGAGGAGGAGGAAAAGGAGGAGAAGAGAAGAGAAGAGAAGAGAAGAGAAGAAGAAGAAGAAGTAGAAGAAGAAGGAGTGGGAGGAACCAGAGGCTCGAGAGACAAGCCGGGCGGAGACCCCGCACGCTGGGGAGGGCACCCCCCCCTTGGTCCTGGGAGTAGCCTACCCGCTCGCCGTCCACCCAGGCCATGACGGCGGGCCCCGCAGCCTGGAACACGAGGCGCACGCGGCGCCCCGCGCCCAGCCAGTCGGGGGGCACGTCGAACCGCGTGCGGTACACGCCCGTGGGGTTCTGATGGGGCACCGCGGGCATGCGCAGGAGGGGCCAGGCGGTGAACGGGAATATCATGTTAGTGTAGCAGGGCGGGCTGTAGCCCAGCATCTGCCAGTTCGACGGCACTGGCACCACGTCCCACCTTCGGCGGTGACTCATGGGGGCCTCCTCTGCCATCTGGCTGGCCCTGGCGAATCGACGCTGACCGACGCTGACTGGCACGGACCGAAGCGAATCGACGCTAGTCCACGCCAAATCGACGCCCATCGACGCGACATCTGCGATGTCTCGTCGACTCTCGTACGCTGGCCCACGCTGGTGCACTCCAAGCACGGACTTTCGAGGACACACACACACACAAGGCTCCCAAGATTTGCTACCGCATGCCACCCCTTCTCGTCCAGGGCGGCCCCACCGCGCGGGCTGCGGGGACTGGGCGCCTGCGCCGCGGCCTGCGCGGCCACCGGGGTGGGGAAGAGCTTGAACTGCCATGCGCAGCGCTTCCCCAGGTCGCGCACCCGCGGGGAGGCGCCGCGGGCCCTCGCCTGCGCCGCGTCGGGGTAGGACCGCAGCGGCGCGTGGGCCGGGACCTTGCCGTCCGCGAAGACGCGCGGGTCCTCCCAGGGCCTCCGCCGCAGCCGCCAGCAGGGCCACCAAATCAGGCGGCGGAGCCGCAGCAAGACGGACACGAACAGCAGCTGGAAGCCCCACGCGCGGGCCGCGCAGAGGCACGTGGCCAGGGACGCCGCACAGGCCGCGCCCCAGAGCCAAGCGGGCGGCAGCCCGCCGAGCGCCAGGCCGCCGTCCGCCTCAACAGGCTCACGTCACGACGACGTCGGCGGATGGCTTCTGACACCGCGCGCATCGTCCAACCGATAACCGCCGCCGCCGCTGCGCCGCCGCTGCCGCCGCCGCTGCGCCGCCGCTGCGCCCGCCTCTGCCGCCGCCGCTGCACTCGCTGCTGCACCGCCGCCGCGGATCGTTGGATGTCGGCCAGGTCCGGGTCACCGGTGGCGTTCAACCTTGAGCGCCTGGGCCAGGGTCGCCGCCGCGACCTGGTCGGCCCTCTCCCAGCGCGGGTTCTGACCAGGACTCCCGGGCGGATCCGGCCGTGGCGGCGAGGGCCGCCCAGGAGGCCCAGAAATGGCGAGAACGGGGGAGGGGTGAGGGGGACCATCGGTGTTTTCCTCGACGCCACCGTCGCCGCCGCCGCACTGGCCGTCGTCGTCGTGAAGGTCGTCGTCGTCGTCGTCGTCGTCGTCGTCGTCGTCGTCGTCGTCGTCGTCGTCGTCGTCGTCGTCGTCGTCGTCGTCGTCGTCGTCGTCGTCGTCGTCGTCGTCGTCGTCGTCGTCGTCGTCGTCGTCGTCCGTCGTCGTCGTCGTCGTCGTCGTCGTCGTCGTCGTCGTCGTCGTCGTCGTCGTCGTCGTCGTCGTCGTCGTCGTCGTCGTCGTCGTCGTCGTCGTCGTCGTCGTCGTCGTCGTCGTCGTCGTCGTCGTCGTCGTCGTCTTGAACGCCGTCGTCATGAACGTCGTCGTCATCGTCGTGGACGCCGTCGTCGTCGAGAACGTCGTCGTCGTCGCCGCCGTCGTCGCCTGCGCGAACGGCGCGGCCGCACACCCGGCGAGCAGCAGCGCCGCCGCGATCTGCAGGTCTGGCCAGCAGCCCATGGCCGCCCAAAGGTCCAGGCGTGCTCAACAGCTCCACCCAGCGCGCGCAGGGTCCGCTCGCTCGAGCCGCTGAGGCTATGGAGGGAAGACAACCTGGACCCCCTCGCGTCGGAGGAGCCGCTGTTGGCGCAAAAAACACCGATCCAAACATGTTGAGTCGACGGGGCCACCCCCAGGCCCCACATTTCAATGTTGCCGTCGCTGTCTATGTAGAACGTAGAAGTGCAATCATCGGCATAATCAACGCCCGTGCAATCATCGGCATAATCAACGCTCAGACCTCAAACCCGCAGGCACATCCGTTTTCAACACTGGAATCGGCGGACGCGGGGGTTCTCAACGCATGGGCGCGGCTTCCTCCGCTTGGTGGGCTCTTTTTTGCGCCAATCGCGGAATCACGACGGACGGCGTTTCGTCGCGCGTTCGGCCTCCCGGTGCCCACGCCAGGCCCCCGGGGCTGTCAGAAAACGACTCGGGGGCTGCCCAGGAACTCGTGCTGAGAAGGCTGCGGAGAGACGGCGACGGCGGCGGAGGCGGCGGTGGACGGCGCAGCCTGCAGGAGCGAGGGGCGAATGAGCACAGAAAGAGGGGGGGGAGAGACAGAGAGAGAGGGAGAGGCAGAGAGAGAGAGAGAAATATGCAAAAAAACAATTAAACTCTTCAGAAAGAGTTAACACACACACAGGGGTTGAGAGAGGGTAACATAGAGAAGGCGGAGCACACAGAGACAGAGACAGAGAGAGAAAGGGGAGCGAGAGAGAGAGAGAGAAACAACCCACCTATATATATATATATATATGTATATACATACACATACACCGATGAATGTCATTATGGTTTAAAAGGTGACAACAACAAAAACACAACAACAACAACAACAACAACATCATCAACAACAACAACAACAACAACAACAACAACAACCACAAAAACCACAACAACCACAACACCAACAACAACAACAACAACAACAACAACAACAACAACAACCACAACCACAACCACAACTATAACAACAACAACCACAACAACAACAACAAAATAAGGTGTGTGGGAAAAGAAGGTGTGAATCAGCGATAAGGGGAGAGACTGAGAGATAAAGAGAGAGAGAGAGAGAGAAAGAAAGAAAAAAACGTAGGGGATGGGATACATATATATATACACCTATATATATATATATATATCATGCATATCATAACAGATAAAGAGACAAATAAAGAAACAGAGCTAGAGACAGGGAGAGTAACAAACGAAGAATGAGAGAGAGAGGGAGGAGGGGGAGAGGCAAGAGCGAGAGAGAGAGAGAGAGACGCCCGCATGCGGCGGTGGCGGCGAAGCGTCTCCCCACACTGCTGGGGGCCTCCAGAAACTGGAAGCGCGCGAGGGTCATCACAGGCATGGCCTCGGGTGAGCGGCCGCTCTGCCAACCTCGACTTCCACCTCCACCTCGTTCTCATCGTCCTCATCCTCCTATCCCTCCTCCTCCGACCCCCCCTGCTCCTCCCCTTCTCCTCCTCCTCCTCCTCCTCCTCCTCCTCCTCCTCCTCCTCCTCCTCCTCCCCTCCTCTCTCCTCCCCTCCTACCTCCTTCTCCTCCTCCTCTCCTCACCTCCTCCTCCTCCTCCTCCCCGCCTCCGCCTCCTCCTCCTCCTCCTCCTCCTCCTCCTCCTCCTCCCTCCTCCTCCTCACTCCTCCTCTCCTCCTCCTCCCTCCTCCTCCACCTCCTCCCCCCCCTCCTCCCCCTCCCCCTCCTCCTCCTTTCTCTCCTCCTACTCCTCCTCTCCTCCTCCTCCTCCTCTCCTCTCCGATTCCGTCCGACTCCGACTCCGACTCCGGGACTCCGCCTCCTCCTCCGACTCCTCCTATCCTCATCCTCCTCCTCCTCCTCTCCTTCCTCCTCCCTCCTCCCTCCTCTCTCCTCCTACTCCACCTCCTCCTCCTCCTCCATCCCTCCCCCTCCCCCTCCCCTCCCCCTCCTCCCTCTACTCCCCTCCTCCTCCTCCTCCTCCTCTCTCTCTCTCCTCCTCCTCCTCCTCCTCCTCCTCCTCCTCCTCCTCCTCCTCCGACTCCGACTCCGACTCCGACTCCGACTCCGACTCCGACTCCGACTCCAACTCCGACTCCGACTCAGACTCCGACTCCGACTCCGACTCCGACTCCGACTCCTCCTCCTCCTCCTCCGCCGCCGCTGCTCCTCCCTGCTGCCCCCCCCCCGCCCCTCCCTCCGAGGAGCAGGAGGGCGGGCCCCGACATTCGCCAGCCGTGGCTGCTTCTAGACGATCGATACTCTGTCCGTGCCCCTGCTCACGCCTGGGCCCCACGAGGGGCCCGAGCGGCGGCATGGACGAAAATCTGACCTCAGGAGCCACGTTTTGTAATATGTGCCCTATTGCCCCCGGTGCCCAGACGGGGGGGGGCAGGCGCAGAGGTATGGATCGCACGTCGATCGCCGAGTCTCGGGCACGCGGGCTGACGGCCCTAAGGGGGGCCCAGAGCGCCCCCCAGAAGCCGAGCACGCGGCCTTCCCGGGGCCTCTGATCCCCCTACCCGGTCGGCGGAGCTGGCTGTGAGGCCTCTCCAATATGAAAACCAGTATGGAAACCACAACCACCACAACAACAACAACAACAACAACAACAACAACAACAACAACAACAACAACAACAACAACAACAACAACAACAACAACAACAACAACAACAACAACAACAACAACAACAACAATCAGTTTAAGACTGCTCGCCCTTTTCTGCTCGAGTGTCCGATAACGCGTATTTCCCAAACCCTCGATACCCGCCATCTTCGTCTTCGATCGAACCCCATTTGGGGGGTATACCTTTCTTCCCTGCAGGCCGGGCCCCGGCAAGCGGCGGGGCGGCCGCGGACCGTCGGCCTGGCCAGCGGCAGCGCTGATCGGCGGGGCGGCCGCGGACCGTCGACCCGACCCCAAGAGGGACGGACAGGGGACCGACCACGACGACGACGACGACGACACGACGACGACGACGACGACGACGACGACGACGACGTCGAAGACGACGGCGACGACGACGACGACGGCGACGACGAGCGAAAGCGAGAGCGAGAGAGAACGACAGCAGGGCCACGAAGGGCACGAAGTAGGCCACGAAGGGCGACAGCGGGGACACGAAGGGAATGCGTATGGGGCCACGAAGAGCGCGAACGAGCGGGGGCCACGAAGTGCAGATAATGCGGGGCCACAGAAGGCAACTATGGGGCCACTGAGGGTAGCAACTGGGCCACGTAGGACAGTGAGGGGGACACAAATGGCGACAGCGGGGCCACGGAAGGCATGCACATGGGGCCACACGGGCGCGAACGAGCGGGGGCCACGAAGGCATACGTATACTGGGCCGCGGAGGGCAAGGACGGGGCCACGGAGGGCAGTAACGGGGCCACGAAGGCAGCGAGGGGGCACGAAGGGCGACAGCGGGGCACGAAACGAACGGCGGGGGCCACGAGGGCATACATATATGGGGGGCCACGAAAAAGCAGCGGGGGGGGGGTGAGGGGGCCACGAAGGGCAGCGAGGAGGCCGCGAAGGGCTGCAACGGGGCCACGAAGGGCTGCGACGGGGCCACGAAGAGCAGCGGAAGGCCACGAAGGGCTACAACGGGGCCACGAAACAAAGCGAGGGGGCCACGAAGGGCTGCAACGGGGCCACGAAGGGCAGCGGGGAGGCCACGAGGGGCTGCACGGGGCCACGAAGGGAGCGTGGGGCCGCGAAGGGCTGCAAACGGGGCAACGAAGAGCATAACGCATACTGGCCGCGAAGGCAAGGACGAGGCCACTGAGGGGCAACGGGCCACGTAGGCACGAGGGGGCCACAAAGGCGACAGCGGGGCCACGAAGGGCATGCATAATGGGGCCACAACGGGCGCGAACGAGCGGGGGCCACGAAGGGCATACGTATACTGGGCCGCGGAGGGCAAGGACGGGGCCACTGAGGGCAGCAACGGGGCCACGAAGGGCAGCGAGGGGGCCACGAAGGGCGACAGCGGGGCCACGAAAGGCATGCCTATGGGGCCACCACGGGCGCGAACGAGCGGGGGCCACGAAGGGCATACATATATAGGGGCCACGAAAAGCAGCGAGGGGGCCACGAAGGGCAGCGAGGAGGCCGCGAAGGGCTGCAACGGGGCCACGAAGGGCTGCGACGGGGCCACGAAGAGCAGCGAGAAGGCCACGAAGGGCTACAACGGGGCCACGAAACAAAGCGAGGGGGCCACGAAGGGCTGCAACGGGGCCGCGAAGGGCAGCGGGGAGGCCACGAGGGGCTGCAACGGGGCCACGAAGGGCAGCGAGGGGGCCACGAAGGGCTGCAACGGGGCCACGAAACAAAGCGAGGGAGCCACGAAGGGCTGCAACGGGGCCACGAAGGGCAGCGAGATCCCGATTCTTAGGTAATCTGTGAGGGAGTCCTACACGTGAGCGCGACTCCTGGGTGCCTGGGTGTCGGGAGCGCGGCGATTGAGTAAATTACAAGAGTGTCCAACGAAAGGACGCTATTCTTCAGTAAATTGCAAGCAAATCTCCAGCGAGAGCGCGACTCCAGAGCGCCGGGAGAGCGATTCCTGAATAAAGTGTAAGGAAGTCCCAAGCGCGAGCGCGATTCCTGAATAAAATGCAAGGAAGTCTCGGGCGAGAGCGGGGGTCCTGGCTAACTTGTGAGGGACTCTCAGGCGGGAGCCGTTGTTGTTGTAACCCGGGGGCCAACGACACAATTTGACCCTCAAGATTTTCCCTGTCAAACAAAAAACAGGGTGCGAGCCCCGGGAAGGGCACTTCAATCGAGAAAAAACAATGTGCACTGGACGGGGGGTCAACAAGAGTTATATTCAGAAATGAGAATTCAACAACAACAACAACAACAACAACAACAACAACAACAACAACAACAACAACAACAGCAACAGCAACAGCAACAACACCACCACCACCACCACCACCAACAACAACAACAACAACCACAACCACAACCATAACAACAACAACAGCAGCAGCAACAACAACAACAACAATAACAACCAACAGCAACAACAACAACAACAACAGCGGCAGCAACAACAACAACAACAATAACAACCAACAGCAACAACAACAACAACAACAACAACAGCGGCAGCAACAACAACAACAACAGCAACAGCAACAGCAAGAGCAACAGCAACAACAACAACAACAGCAACAACAACAGCAATGGCAAAGGCACCAGCAACAGCAGCAACAACAACAGCAATCAAAAACAATTCGCAACAAAACAAGACAAAAAAACAATAAAACGAAAAAACAAAAACGCAGGGGCGCGGATTACCCCCGCTTCGGCGGGGGGAAGACTGAAGCTCTCCCGCAGAACGGGAGTCAGCGCGCCAGCCAAGTGCACCCGGGCGGCCACCGGGCGGCCACGAACGGCGCCCCACGCGCGCAGGGCCCCCGGCAGCGGAAGCCGGCGCACGGGGCGGCGCACGCGGCGAGCCGGGGGCGCCCCTCCGGCGAGAGCCTTGCAGGCCGCCAGCGCACGGGGCGGCCGCGGGGCGGCTGCAGAGGCCCACCAGCGGAGAAGCGCACGGGGCGGAGTCGAGGCCAGCGCACGGGGCGGCCACGAGGCGGCCCCGGGCGCCCCCGAGCGGAGAGGCTTCTCAAGCGCCAGCCAAGCACTCACTGGCGAAGTGGGAACGAGCCCCCTCCTCCTCCTCCTCCTCCTCCTCCTCGCCCTCCTCCTCCTCCTCTCTACTCCTCCTCCTCCTCCTCCTTTTCCTCTCCTCCTCCTCCTCCTCCTCCTCCTCCTCCTCCTCCTCCTCCTCCTCCTCCTCCATTCCTTCTCCTTATGAAGAACTTCTTCTTGTCGCACCCCAGGGCCTGTTTTCAGGCCGGGCTGGGCGTTTCGACTGAGACCCCCTCGCCATTTATGACTCTGAAGCTTTGAAAGTGACAACAGCTTCACAGATGGAGGGCGGGTGGTTTTCAAAATGTGGCTCTCGCCTCAGCGCCGTCCACATTCGTGTGTAAAGTTTGCAAAATTGTCACGGGTTGAGGGCGGGTGGTTTTAAAAATATGGCTCTCGCCTTTGCGCCGTGCACATTCGTTTTAAAAAACTGCATCAAGAGTTTTACGGATTGAGGGCGGTTCCTTTTCAAAACGTGGCTCTCGCCTTAGCGCCGCGCACATTCCTTTTGAAAATTTGCAAGAGTTTCACGGATTCCCATGATCAACGCACCAGAAATCGTGATCTTGAAGGATTCAGGATTACGCGGGTGCAACAGTTATGTTGATTCGCGGTGTTGAAGTCTCACAAATGACGCTCTGGCACGATTCCGGATCGTCAAGACGCAGCAGTCAAGTTGATACGTGGCGTTGAAATCCTCCCGAGAACAATGTTTCGGCATGCTTCAGGATCTTCAAACGACTGTCTTCCAACGAGGCAGTTCCCTCAATGGAAATGAACCCTTGTAGGGGCATATGAAGAGGGAGCTTGGAGGAAGGGTTAATTCAAACATCGTTGATGACTTTTGGGTTCACACTGGTCCTTCTCCTCCTCCTCCTCCTCCTCCTTCTCCTCCTCCTCCTCCTTCTCCTCCTCCTCCTCCTCCTCCTCCTCCTCCTCCTCCTCCTCCTCCTCCTCCTTCTCCTCCTCCTCCTCCTCCTCCTCCTCCTCCTCCTCCTCCTTCTCCTCCTCCTACTCCTTCTCCTGCAAGCACTGCTGGGAGAAGGGAAAACGTCCTTGCCCTCGCCGCCCTCGCCGTGGCGCTGCCGGCACGGCATCGGCCATCCAGACATGTATTGTTGGTATCGGCAGCAGCAGCGGCACAGGCCATCACCAGAAAAACAAGCACTCTGCAGAGGAGGAGAAGGAGGACGAGGAGGAAGAAAGGAGGAGGAGGAGGAGGAGTACGAGAAGAAGTATTGAAGATGGCGGTGGCGCGGCAACATGTTCGCTGCCCGCAGAGGAGGGTGGCGCGAACGGAGCGGTCTCGTCACAAGGCAGGGGCCTTCTTACAGAGGCCCGGGGGCTTCTAAGAGAGCCCCACAGGAGGCGGGAGGGCGCTTACGAAGCCCTCTGCCTGATGAGAAAGCCGCCCCCCTCACACCGCCGAACATGTTCGAAGACGTGAGCCCTGGAAGCCTCGAAGTGAACGTTGTGGACATCCTTCCGCAGCACATTCGACACCTCGCTTGCCCCCGAGAACTTCGCCAAGCTTCGTGCTGCCTCACCTTATCCCACATCTTCTCTGATAGCTTACCCCAACTGCCGATTGTTCTACATGCCCCTTGGCTACCATCTTTCCTTCAGCTGCTACTGATTGATCGAACACTGTTCCACGCCCTCCTAAATACGAAGTCCAGTATGTCAAGGACTTCAGTCTTCCAAATCAGAAGCCTATTCCCTGTGGCAGTTCAACTCATGCCTTCGACCCTGCTAGGTCACAATGGCCCCAGAGGAATTCCGACTTGACGTTCGCAGTATCGTCACAGTGCACAACGCAAAGAAAACAATGGATACTGAGGTGGCGTACACGCAAATAGCTGCATCTGTATTCGTCTTCATGCTCTGCGGCGGGGAAAATGTCTGGAGGGCCATTGCCTGTTGAACCGTGCGGCCGGCAAGCCATTGTGGGTGCATTTGCAATGAAAGGGGGAACTCCTCCTGGGGCCCTCTGCGACTGTCGGTGCCACCAGGGAGGGCAGGAGGGAGGCGGGAAGGGGAGGGGAACGGAGGTGGTGCGGCGGGCGGCGGTGGCTACAGCGGCGGCGGCGGCGGTGGCCACAGCTGATGGCGTCGGCGGCGGTGGTGTCGGCATTCCTGCAGGACTCCGACCGTTTGGGCACGACTACTGCGGCGCAACCGCCGCAAAGACGGTCTCCACGTCCACCGTCTCGTGGGCAGCGGCTGCGCCCAGGACCCCGCCGCCGCTCGAGGCCGCCAGTGGTTCCACGGGCCGGCTCGCCAGGGGGGGGGGAGGAGCGGAGGGGGTTGAGGGAGCGGGGGGGGGTGGGGGACGGAGGGAGCGGGGCAGAGGGAGCGGGGCAGAGGGAGGGAGGGAGGGGGAGCGGGGCAGAGGGCGGGAGCGGGGCAGAGGGAGCGGGGCAGAGGGAGGGGAGGGGAGGGAGCGGGGCAGAGCGGGGGGACGGGGGGGGAGGGAGCGGGGCAGAGGGAGGGGGGAGGGAGAGACTGAGCCGCCTGAACAAGCGTCCCGTTCACCTGGAGCGAGACGCGAGAAGTGCGGCAAGGTAGAAAATATGAGGAACCCGAGATGCGTGAAAGCAGCAACACGATTCGAGTAAGCCTGGGAAAAATGGAAAAGTGAAAAAAGTAGAACCATGCAAAAACACGAAAATCAGCTTTGAACAAAACATCCGAAAAGCGCGAAAAGTCAGACAACAATAACAACAACAACAACAACAACAACAACAACAACAACAACAACAACAACAACAACAACAACAACAATTACTAGCACGTGGGGACACTCCGTTCTCACCAGTGCCAGGGTTTTCATAGGAGGCGGGCAATACCCCCACTTTGTGGGGGGGCCGGTTCAAGCTCTACCAAATTTCCAAACGACTCTTCGCCACCACCCACACCCAGCTTCCCGCCCTATGACGTTCGGACACTTCACTTCGTGGCATGCGGACGACCGTGGCTACTATTCAGGGCCCCGCGGCCGACGACGACGGCGTGCGCGCGCGAAGAAAAAACGAATGTGTCCCGCATGGTATTATTTGACAGGGATGATGGCCCTGGCAGGTGCGCAACCGTTGTTGCAGAAGTTCGAAAAAGTTGCTCGCAAAAGCCCGTTTGACAGAAATGTTTAAAAAGTGTTGGGTTTCCTACGAATCCGCAAGAGCGCGCGGGATGAGATTTTGACATTTTTTTGTTGAAAAACCATTGGTTTTTTGATGTTTTTATGTTAAAATCGTTCCGAACACTAAGCTTTTGGAAGGATTTCGTCTTGCGCGCGCGAATGTCCACTTTACCTTATTTTTTGCAAGGGATTCTTGAAATTTGATTATATTAGAACAAGAAATGTCATTTTCTATTGTTTTTTGCAAGGGAAAGCGGATTACAACAAAACAACCGGATCCTGTACACACCCTCTTTTCTGAGGCTTCCTCACGAAAATGATGAAAATGTAGCTGCGGCCTAGGCGGCGCAGGGGGGGCGCGCACCAGGGGGCCCAACAATAATTATTCTTTAGAATAAATAATGTTCAACAACAACAACAACAACAACAACAACAACAACAACAACAACGACGACGACGACGACGACGACAACAACAACAAGTAGACATAGATCGAAAAGCGCGAAAGGCGCGAAACGTTAGACAGAAACCAATAGTTTTCACCAAAGGGAAAAAAGGCGCTAAAATTAGAAAAGCGAGACAAATGCGAAAATATGACAAATACGCATATGCAAAATGTGTGATGTGTACAAAAAATGCGGCAAGTGCGAAATGCAGAAAGATGCGGAGAAACAGAACGCGAAGCTTAGAAAAGCTGATTGCACATAAAGCAGAGTGTTAGCCGACGTGGACCAAAATCAGAGTCTTCCTGGCCACACATGTATATACATACATATACATACGTACATACATGCATACATACATACAGACTGACATACAAACATACAGACATACAGACATACATACATATATATATAAGAATAGTCAGATACCTATAAGTATGCATATTCATACACATATGCATACGAATATGCATATACATATTCAGATGCATACTAACATGTACATGTACACATGTATTACATAAACATACCAACACATACACATACATAAACATATACACATGTACCTAAAAAACTATTTGTATATACTACCTAAACTTATACATGCAGATAAACATGTACATGCATGTGTGCGTGACCTTATAACTATAAATACAGATACAGATACAGATACAGCTACATATGTATACGAACGTAACAACCCGCAATTGCGGACAAGAGTGAGGCGGGGACGTCGGCAGTTTGCGAGGCTCTGAGGAAGCCCGCCGCAAGCGCTTGATCTTTTCAAAGCATACAACGAGCCCGCCGCAGGCGCCGATTTTTTTCGCTAAAGCAATGTGGGTGGGTCGCGGGGTGGGTCGCGAGTGGGTCGCGGGTGGGTCGCGGATGGGTCGCAAAGGTCACGGGTAGGTCGCGGGTGGGTCGCGGGTGGATGGCGGGTGGGTCGCGGGTGGGTCATGGGGTGGGTCGCGGGGTGGGTCGCGGGTGGGTGGCGGGTGGGTCGCGGGTGGCTCGCGGGCAGGGTCGCGGGGGGGTCGCGGGCCGGGCCGCGGGCGGGTACCGGGCCGGGTCGCGTGGGGGACGACGACAACAAGCAAAAAACAAAAAACAAAAACAACAGCATCAACAACAACAACAACAACAACAACAACGGTAACAACAACACCAACAACAATAATGTTAAGACTGCTCGCTCTTACTGGCACGCGTGTTTTGCATTCTGTATACTCCAACCCTCGATACCCGCCCACCTCGTCTTCGATCGCACCCCCTTTCGGGGGAATATTTTCCTTGTCGGCCACTGACTGCAGTGCGAGAAACTCTCGAGCAAGATCGCCGTTCCTGAATTAAGGGGCCTCTCTGGCCAGGCCAAGGGCTCTCGGAATACGTGTTGAGAAATATCGAACAGGAACCTTTGTCGCCGTGTCTGGGCCTCCACCAACGTGCTTGAATTACGAAAAAGTTCGAGTGAGAGCGCTATTTTTGAGATCGGGGGCCTCTCTGGCAAGGGCCTCTGCGAATACATCTTGAGGAAGTATCGAACGGGAGCCCTTGTCGTCGCATTTGGGCCTCCACCAATTTGAGTGAATCGTGAGAAAGTCTCGAGCGAGAGCGCCGTTCTTGAGTTCGGGGGCCTTCGTGGCCAGGGGCTTTGAGTAAATCGTGAGGAACTATCAAGCAGGAGCGCTTGTCGTAGCTGGGCCCCCGCCAACTTGACTGAATTGCGACTGGGTCTCGAGCGAGAGCGCCGTTCCTGAGTTCGGGGGCCTCTCTGGCCAGGGTGTCTCGGGATAAATAGTGAGGAAGTATCGAGCGGGAGCCGTTGTCGTCGCAGCTGGGGCTCTAAGAGCCCACTTTCGACGGGAGCCTCGTTTTCAGAAAAAATCTAACCGGCGTCGCAGCGAGAGCGCCCAGAACCGTTTCCGATGATCAACAATAATAACTCTCTAGACATGTATGTATATGTATATATATATATGTATCAGAATGAAGGGGCCGACGGGTCTTTCACTGTCCCTGGGCGCGTGGCTGAAGTGAGGTTTTGCGGTGGGGATTGGATATTAATGTTGTTTGTTGTTTCGTGTTTGCTGTTTGTTGTTGTTTGTCGTCGCCGTCCCCCCCGCGACCCGGCCAAGGACCCGCCCGCGGCCCGGCCCACGACCCACCCGCGACCCGCCTGCACCCACCCGCCACCCACTTGCGACCCACCCGCGACCCACCCGCGACCCGCCCTGCGACCCATCCGCGGCCCACCCGCGTCTCACACGTGACCACCCCGCGGCCCACCCACATGTTTTAACGAAAAAATCAGCGCCTGCGGCGGGCTCGTTGTAGAATGTATAAACATGAGGCGCCTGCGGCGGGCTTCCTCAGAGCCTCATGAACTGCCGACGTCCCCACCGCCCCCTCACTCTAATCCGCAGCTGCGGGGTGCTACGTATACGTATATCAGAATGAAGGGGGCCGAACGGTCATTCACTGTCCGTGGGCGCCTGGCTGAACTGAAGTTTTGAGGTGGGGGCTGTTGTTGTTGTTGAACTCTCACTACTGAAGACTAAGTATTGTTGATCCCCCCTCCGGGGCACATGGTGCTTTTTCCCAATGAAGTGTCCTTCCAGGGGCTGGCACCCTGTTTTTTTATTAGGGAAGGTCCTGAGTATCAGAATTATGTTTTCGGCCCCATGTTTACAACAACAACAACAACAACAATCACTTTACCCGAACGCTCAGTGTTCTCACCAGTGCCAGGGTTTTCATGCGACGCCAGCCAATACCCCCACTTTGTGGGGGGGCAGTGCAAGCTCTACCAAATATCCACACGACTCTTCGCCACCACCCACACCCAGCTTCCCGCCCTATGACGTTCGGACACTTCACTTCGTGGCCTGCGGACGACCGTGGCTACTACACTGGCGTGGAGTACACACCCACAGAAGTTGTTAAGCCTACGTTCGTACACCCACAGAAGTTGTTAAGCGGGTAGAAATTTTGAAAAGTCGTGCAGGTGTTTTTCGAGGACCTACGGTGCGATTCGTGTGATTTTATGATGCGCGGTGCTAAAATTCTTAAGAAGCCCAATGGTTTTTGGAGATTTCGGCGTGCGCGCGCGAAGAAAAAACGAATGTGTCCCGCATGGTATTATTTGACAGGGATGATGGCCCTGGCAGGTGCGCAACCGTTGTCGCAGAAGTTCGAAAAAGTTGCTCGCAAAAGCCCGTTTGACAGAAATGTTTAAAAAGTGTTGGGTTTCCTACGAATCCGCAAGAGCGCGCGGGATGAGATTTTGACAATTTTTTGTTGAAAAACCATTGGTTTTTTGATGTTTTTATGTTAAAATCGCTCCGAACACTAAGCTTTTGGAAGGATTTCGTCTTGCGCGCGCGAATGTCCACTTTACCTTATTTTTTGCAAGGGATTCTTGAAATTTGATTATATTAGAACAAGAAATGTCATTTTATAGTGTTTTTTGCAAGGGAAAACGGATTACAACAAAACAACCGGATCTTGATGACATCGTATTACCTGAGGCTTCCTCACGAAAATGATGAAAATGTAGCTGCGGCCTAGGCGGCGCAGGGGGGCCGTGCACCAGGGGCCCCAACAATAATTATTCTTTAGAATTAATAATGTTCAACAACAACAACAACGGCTCCCGCCTGATATTTCCTCAGAATGCATGAAAGAATCGCGCTCTCGCTGGGAACATCCTAATAATTCACACATTTTCCTCGCTCGCTCGACCCTGGGAGTGCTTGTCGCCACCGTCGCGGCATTCGCGCTTCGTTGCGCGAGCAAACGGCCCGCGCCGGCAAGCGAATCTATGCGCCACCATGAAATGCCCCAAACAGTGCTAGCGCCTGAGGGGTATTGAGAGATATTGCTAGACCCTACACAAATCTATTCGTGCATTCACTGGCGTGACCTATATGCTGGAGGTCAGATGGGGCGGTGGCGGGTGCCCCAAAACGGCTATGGCGCGAGAGAAGGGCGTGAGCAAAGTGCAGGAAGAGGGGGAGGGGGAGGAAGCAGAGGGAGAAAAGTAACGAATTTCCCCCCCTTGACTGGGAGCTAACCTACTCATGCTTCCAATGCGCTCCCCCTCATTTCCTGCCCCTTCTGATGCTACAGTGCGGCATCCCAGTGCGCTCTCGAGTCAACGTGTGAACAATCGGGACGACCACTCCGCATCGCCCTGTGTGTTTCACACATTTTCCTCGCTCGCTCGACCCTGGGAGTGCTTGTCGCCACCGTCGCGGCTAAGGTGGCGATACAGGGGGGTTCTGGCGATCACACGCCTGCGGAAGGGGGGTGCTGAGGCCGCTGCTGCGACCGAGGGCGAAGCCGAATGGCTTAAGACGTGCCGCACCCAATCACATGGGTGCACGCCCGCCCCCGAACCACCTGCCCCACCGACACTTCCAGTGCGCCAAGCCCCCCTCAAGCCACTCCCCCTGGTCAAGCGCCCAGCAATGCTCTTCTTCTTGCTGCTCCGGCCTGGTGGATGAGCGATTCGGCGCGGTCGCTGTGCTTCCAGCTACCAAGCTCTGCTGCCGCAGTTTCGATGTAAATGCGGGCTGTGTTGGCGTGCTGCCAGCGGCCCACCACCATGACCCTGTCCAGGGACCCGGACAGTAGCCATAGCCACGTCGCGCCTCCACGCCGTAAGCCGCACGGGGTGACAGCATCGCCCTCAACCTCGAACAACCCGCACAACCATTTGTATTCGCTTGTGAAATGGCGGGCTGCCTTTGTATACAGTGGTTGGGCTGGCTGGCGAGTAGCCGCCGCCGCGCGCAACGCCGCTACGGCGATGCTGTCTTCGATGAGGACGTGTTCGACGCCTTTCTTTCTTTTCGTTGTGTTGGTGTCGTGCAGCATGATGAGTACTTTGCGCCCGTCTGGGCTGAAATGCAAATGATGTGGCGCCAGCCCCACCACCTCGCTGGTTCTCAGGAGGCCCAGAAAACCCGCGAGGAGAAGCGCCGCCAGATCGACTCTGTGGTACGCCATAGCGGCCCCGACCCGACCATCGCTCGAAGGAGCCCCCGGTCGAGGGGGAAAGCACGCTTTCTTTCCAACACCGTGTCCCAATTGTGCAAATACTGCCGGGCTGTAGGGATTGCCTTCCGTGCCTTAGGATACAACCTAGCGATTCCACAAATGGTGTTCGCAGCATATCCGTGAGAATCACCTCCCATCCATAAGTGATTGACGTACTCAGCGAGGCTGTCGTCCAGCTCTGTGAGAGACGCCGGGATGGGTATCGCATGTGTCCGTAGATACCGAAAAATGGAAGAAACCGCTTCCTGGTAACGTTGTCTTGTTCTCTCTGTGATGCCTATCTCTTTGAGGTGCCTGCGGGGCGACCTGCCCCGCCTCTTCTTTACGCTACGTTTCACCATTTGGGCCATGCAGGCGGCTCGCGGCATCCGCGAACTGCCAGGAGGAGATGGTCCAGACACCTATGGAGTAGACATCCATCGCTAGTTCAAAAGCCATAAGCCTGCGACGCGGCCGGTTGAGTCGTTGACTGGAACTCCGGCCCTTGGCGACGACGGCCGTTGCGACCTGACTGTCAAAGACATTGATGAATCGTAGCGAATGAAAACAATGAGAACAAGACTTGTTTCGGACATAATTAAGATACGATATAAGTTCTAACACGTTAATATGCTGGTGTGCTTTCCATGGGTACGACATAGTGGTCTGCCACTTCCACGAGAAAGCTGGGTACGGGACCGTTTGAAGCACGTTGGCGACTTCCCCTGTGGCGAGCCAGACGTGGCTGCCCTTCGGGTCTGCCCACGAAAGGAGGGAACGCAAATGTTTCTCCTCTTGTCCTGGGACCATCTGTCGCAAGATCGCCCCCACCTCTCGGGCTAGATTGTCCGCGCCTTCGCTGTAGGCCTTGCGGCGCTCCTGCGCCAATTGGTCGCGGATCCATTCTGGTCTACTGGTGGGCTGCAGCGGCAGCGTGCCGGCCCCTAGGTCTTTCAAGGCCTGGGTGACGGCTCCGGCGTATGCCGTTCGGAAAGCCTCTCTTGAAGTAGCCTGGCCTGGCGCGCCTGGAAGCACCGTGCACAGTGCCCGGCAGTTGTGCAGGAACCAAACTTCCTGCTGGCCGCCGGCGCCCCCGTAGTCAAGGACGACGGCTGTTTCGTGCACCCCTGCGCGGCGGCTCACCGCGAGAGCTTCCGGGGTGTACCACAGAGGGTCATGCGCGGGGGCTTGCACGACTGCAAACCCCCAGTTGGCGAGCCTCCACTGCAACCTTGCGAATGCAAGGCTGCCGATTTTGGCGGGCTTTCCCCCGGGCGCCGAAGGGGGGCGCGAGTGCGCCTGCCACTCCGGGGATGCATCCCAATGCTCCCAAGCTGTGGCCTCGTCATCCGCTTCCAAGTGGATGTGTTTGCGCCCCGATTCTCGGAGCACCTCCGAGTATGGGGACCCTGGTGGGGTCTGGTGGTGTCGAGGGGGAGACAAATCTCCACGCCTGAGCAGGCTACGGCCCACGTAAGCAGGGCATCGGGGCCGGAGTGGCCCTCGAAGAAGCTGAATAGCCTCTCCCCCGCTAAGTCGCAACTTACCCGGCGGTGCGTGAGCACGCAGTCCACCGAACACATGACCGCGCCGCACGCTGCCGGACAGCGCGCAAAATCGCCGGCCCAGGCGTTTTCTGGCAGGGAGGTGCCGCACACGACGCAGCCCGCGGACTTTCCGGTCGCCCTGGAGGAGTCTTCCGCCAGCCTCGCAAAGTGCGCTTCGAAGCGCGCGGCGCGCTGCGGGTCCTGAGTGCGGACGAAGGTGGTAGCTTCGGCCGCCCCTCCTCCGTGTTCCGACGCATCCGTGCACGAGATTGCTCTTTTCACTTGCGCCCGCAAGTTTGTGTATGCTAGAGGCAGCAATAATGTGAAGGCAATGATTTCGTCCATGGTTGCTGCGCTGGCCTGAATAGGCCCACTTGCTGCCAACTGAATGGTCGGGAAGACTTGTTCGAGCACCGCGAAGAGAGGCCTGCGGAAGCCGGCAGCAAAACAAGCCTGCCCGGCCCAATGCTGGAGCGCGCCAGCGCTCCAGGAGCTTTCCGTGGCCAGGACCGCGCCTTTGAATGCTAGTGCTCGGGCCTTGTCCGGCGCTACCGCCAGCCAGCCCTTGTCCCCCCGCAGAAGACCGCCGAGGATGCCCGCATTGAGCTTCGCCACCAAAGACTTCGCAGGGTTGAGGGGGATGCCATATCGGGCACACGTGCCAACGAAGGCGATGTGTTCTTCCGATTCTGGCGCCTGGAGGTGCTGGAGCCGCGTTTGGGCTTTCCGCACGAAGTCGAAACCGTCGAGACAAACGACGCTCACGCTATCCTCGGGCACCGGCGCGTCTCGCCTGAGCTCCGTGGCCGCGTCAACGGTAGATTCTTCGAACACCAGGACCCGCATGACCCGCTGCATGATCGATACAGCGATTTTTGAACCCATCGCAACGCAACGCATAGCAACCCAAGCTAGCCTGTTGGGATCCCCACCGAACGCTGACGCTGGGACCTGCTTGGAGTACGCGCAATACCCCAGCCACTCTTCCGGGAGCCGGAAGATGTTGAAGCAGCCCTTTTGGTCTTCAGCGTCGTCCCAGAACTCCTCCCCATCTTCCAAAATGCAAGCGCTGAGTAGCGCCGCTACCGGGAGAGTGTGGTCATCTCCACGGAGCTTGCGTAAATATGCGTTGATCGGTGTGAAGATGGAGATGAAGCGCAACAGCGTTTCCCCTTCTTCGGAAGATTGGGGGGGCTCGTCGATGCCCATTGCCCCGTTGACGACCAGCCGGCCTGAAGGGTCGCGGAAAATCTTGTCTTCTGGGACCTCGGCGAAAATGCCTCTGGCAGCGCCCTCTTTCACGATTTTGCACCATTCTCGGTCCGAGGCGTGCACTCTCGAACACGGCGGGTCGAGGGGCCATTCGTCTGGGGGGAGGAGGCAGGAGCTTGGGTTAAGGACATCGTCAAGAAGCTCCCCGTCCAAGAACCTAGTGACGGGCACTGCTGCCGCTTCGCCCGCGCGCGGCCAAGCCGGCAGCACCTTGCTTGCGACCAGTTGCCTGCGCACGGAAACGGGCTCACCCACGTAATCCGTTTGGCGAGTGGCTAGGTCCGCCCTGATCTGGCGAGCGGACGGCGCGGGGCCGCCTTCCGCCAGGAGCTCGGCTGCCGCTTCCCAAAGATGGCCCGCGGCGTGCTGTTGCGTGGTTGTGAGGCCTGGTCGCGGCCCTGGCGTAGGGGAGCCTTTCGCGTCTCCCGCCCATGCTGCTTGTGCGAAGAAGTTGAGGGCTACCGTCATGCACCACACTGCCGCCTGGCAGTGGGATGCGCGAGCACCGTCGTGCCCCGCTGCCTCAGACAACGACCGCGCGTGCTCGCGCGCCGCTGCTGCCGGCATTGGTAGCAAGTCGCTGGCGGGCTGGGTGCCCGAAGGAGGGTCGAGCGAGGCATGCCGCCCTAACGGCGTGTCCAGGTGAGTCAGCGCGTCTTCAAAGAATGCCCACAGCTCGTTTTCGTGGACTAGCTCCTCTAGCTCTTCGCCCGCTATAGCTTGCCACGCGGGCATTGGTAGCGGGGCCACTTGCGCCGCACCGCTTTCTTTTGCACAAAAGTGAAGGGGAAGAGGAGGAGAAGGAAGAGGTGCGAAGAGATCGTGCGCCGAGGAATCCTTTACAGCAATTGAAGAGGCAGATGCTTTTACACCGCTCTGTAGGCAAGTAGGGTGAAACTGCGCGCCGGGAACAAGCTTCCCCGCTCCCCCGGAATCGACATCCAGGGGAGGCGGGCTGCGTTCGCCGGCAGGAGGTTGGGCCTGCCCGCGCAAAATGCGCTTCCCCCCGCTCCCAGAATCGACATCCAGGGCGGGCTGGCTGCGTTTGCAACCAGGAGGTCGGGCCTGCCCGCGCAAAGTGCGCTTTCCCACACTCCTGGAATCGACATCCAGGGCGGGTGGGCACGGGCAGCGGCGGTCGTCTTTCACCACCACTTCCCCGCCTTGTCTTTCCCCTTCGCTTTGCTCTTCAAGGCCGCGCCGAAGCTGAAGCCCTTTCCGCTGAAGGCCTCGCCCTTGCCGCGGCTCTCCGTCGCCCCGTTGACCGCTGCGCCAGCTTCGTCCGAGCGGGCGCCCTTTGGTGCCCCTTTCGGGCCCGAGCCGCTCCGGAGAGCGAGTGCCTGCTCGGCTCGGACCTCCGACCGCATCATGTACTTCTCCCCCCTGCCGACGAGGGACGGCGCATCCTCCTCGAACAATTCGAGGAAGCGGGCTCTGGTCCAGCCCCCGTCTGCCACCGACTGCTCGATGGCTTTCAAGTGCTGGGCTGCGAAGTCCATGGCTCTCTTGACCTTGTTGCGGCTGAGCAGGTCGAGCATTTTGCACATGAGCCGCATCTCGTTCGCGTTGCGCTTCGAGAGGGGCGGCTGCTGCGTGGACAGCACCCTCAAGTGGTACGCCGAAGCGACCGCCGGCGCGGCTCCTGTCTGGTTCTCGGAGTCGGAGTCCGCCTCTCCCCCAGGAGTAACCCTGCTGGCCATTTTCCACTGTAGCTTCTCGGCCAGCCTGCCTTGGTTCTCGCGCGCGAAGCGCATCAACCGCCCCTGCGTGGTGCTCGAGCGGTCGCCTGGGGTCGAGGCGTTGTGAAAACCCGCCTCGTCGCTGTCGCTGCAGCTAGAGCGAGCCCGCCAACGGCGGCGGCGCCGGCGGGGCCCGTCTCCTGACCGCTCCCTTGCGCCCTGTTCCCGGCCGCGCGGGCTCGCCGCTTCGCGGCGGCGCGGGCTGGGCTCTCCCCCGCGCCGCGGACTCGCTGCCTCACGGCGGGGCGGGCTGCGCCGCTCTCCGCGGCGCGGGCTCGGCGCCTCGCGGCGGCGCGGGCTGCGCGGCTCCCTGCGGCGGGGGCTAGCGGCAAACTGCGGGCTGCCCCTGCGGCGCGGGCTGCGGCCGCCACTGGCACCGCTCGGCACCAGCGCGCCGGCGCCGGCAGCGGGGGCCACATCACGGCGACGCCCCGGCGGGCCCCTGCTCCCCCGAGGGGAAGGGCTCCGTCCGCCCGGGGCGCCCTCCTGGCGCCCCCCCCCGCGCGCGGCCCCGCGGCGACCTGCTCCTGTGCCCGCGGGCGCGGTCTGGCCTGTCCAGGCCGTGGCGGTTGTTGCCTTCCTCCAGGCCAGCGCGGAGCACCTCTAGCTCTTCCCCGACCCCACGCCGGGGTCGCACGCTGCGGGCGCCAGCCCACAACGCGCCGTCGGGGGCCCCGCGCCCCGCAGGCGGAGGCTCGCCCAGAGCCTCTGCTCGTGGCTCCGCCGCTGGGAGGCCACTCGGCGACCGGCCAGGGGGACGCTCCCCGTCGGCCAGCGGCGTCGCCTCGCCGCCGCTGCGTTCGGCACCGCTCTCTCCCCCTGGCTCAGCCCCCTCGCGCAGGGCCTCCAGAATCCGTTTCTGGAGCCCTGGCTTCGCCGCCCAGGCGAGCCTGCCCTCCTCGATGTCCTCGCGGCCGAGTGGCCTCCAGGACTCTATATGGATTTGGCCTTCTGGCCCCCCCCTGCACCCAGCAGCTGCGCACACGTGGTAGACGTCTTTTATTGGGCGGCCTCCAGACCGCATCCAATAATTATAATAGTCGTCTTTCGCTGCAAGGTAGCGCGCTGTGAGAAGCACGCCGCCTTCTGGAGCGCAGTCTCCGTGAAGTACCTGAAGTATGTACGTACCCTGGGAGGCATCGTCGTCGTCGTAGGCGGCCGCCTCTATCAACTCAGACTCAAGGATATCGTTGAGCAGGTCCCCGTCGGCAAGGGTTCCTGCTTTGATCCACCCCCCCGGCATGGGCCCGCTTGGGCCCGCTTTCAAGCAGATCGGAGGCTACAAAGGAACTGTCCTAACACTGGGAGTGTGCTTCAAAATTGAACTATTCCCCTGCTTGCCCCAAAACGGCTAAGGCGGCGATACAGGGGAGCCCTGGCGATCACACGCCTGCGGAAGGGGGGTGCTGAGGCCGCTGCTGCGACCGAGGGCGAAGCCAAATGGCTTAAGACGTGCCGCACCCAATCGCATGGGTGCACGCCCGCCCCCGAACCGCCTTCCTTCTGTACATCCCCTCCGGCATTCGCGCTTCGTTGCGCGAGCAAACGGCCCGCGCCGGCAAGCGAATCTACGCGCCACCCTGAAATGCCCCAAAACGGCTATGGCGCGAGAGAAGGGCGCGAGCAAAGTGCAGGAGGAGGGGGAGGGGGAGGAAGCAGAGGGAGAAAAGTAACGAATTTCCCCCCCTTGACTGGGAGCTAACCTACTCATGCTTCCAATGCGCTCCCCCTCATTTCCTGCCCCTTCTGATGCTACAGTGCGGCATCCCAGTGCGCTCTCAAGTCAACGTGTGAACAATCGGGACGACCACTCCGCATCGCCCCGCGTGTTTCATGCGAGCTCGCGTGGGAGCCCCTCGCAATTTATCCAGACGCCGCGCCCTCGACACTCAGGAATCACGCTCTCGCTGTTGCGTTATTGTGCGGATTTTCCTCGAGATTCATGCAAAACGCACGTTTCAACATTCCGCCTGCTCGACCTGGCCGCCTGGACCCGCCCTCCCGACCCGCCCGCCAGGGTCTGCCCACGCTGCTACCCAAGCCGCCCCCGCCCCCGATGAGCCGATGGAGCACGAGGCGCAGTCGCAGTGAACACCTCCCGCGTCGCCGCGTTCCGATCGCCTCCAAATCGTCGGCATAAAGGGTACTGTCCCAAGGGCCAGTCGCTTCCCAGCAGGCAAAACATCGCCCGCAGTCTGGCCCCGAACAGCCTAGCCCACCATTCTGAGCCGCTAGATATGCCAAAGGTGCCGACGGTGTCGCTGTAGATCTTGCCTTCGAACTCGCAGGCCAACTAGCCCCCGCGGATCTGGACGAGCCGATAAACGCCCTTGACGGCGGCGACGAGCGCGGCTATGATTTCGAGCCAATCCCCGCAGTAGCCCAGGAGGTAAACATCCTTCGCGGGCCTCGGCATCCTCTGTCGGCTTCTGCATCGGGCCCGATGGCTCACGACAACCCGCCATCGTGCGCGAGTCTCTCCTTGCCGCTCGCGCTCTGCGGATCCGCCAGCGCCGCTGCAGCGCAGCTGTCGCGGAAGCGGTCGCGCAGCTGCCCCTCGGACATCTTGATCATCCTGCCAGCCTTCACCCCGCCCGCAGGTTGATCTCGGCGCCCCCCGCCGCGGTCTTCCACGCCGATGTAGTCGGCTGCTTCTGGGGCGGCCCAGTCGGCCGCTTCCCAGTCGAGGCGCCACTTCGCCAGCTTCTCGAAGAGCTCTTCCTGCCCGGGCATCTCTCCCAGGACGCCGGCCGCAACCCCCGTCTCCAGCTTCTTCATCAACTCTGCGCGTGGAACCTCTGATTCGCGTAGAACTGCCGCCAGCAAGCGAAGGTGGATGGGCTGCCCCTCTGCGACGCAGCCCAAATCGTCGCCGTGGCCTGCCCGCCCCTCTGCTCCCAGCCAGCCTTCGAAGACCACTGGCCGTCTCGTAGACCTCCTTCCTCCCGAGGTCGGAAGGCTCGCTCGGGCCGGCGCCGGTCGCGCGCTTCTGCACCGCCCGCTCGAGGGGGGCGCGATCTGCGGCGCCCCGGCCGCCCCCCCCACACCCACGGCCTCCACGACCCCCTCTTACAGCTCGGACCTCAGCTCGGTCCAATTCGGGAACTTCCGAATGTCTGGGCCCCAGCGACCAGGCGAAGCGCAGCGGCCCTGCGCCTCCGAATTGGCGCAGGGGCCTCGCGGTCGCGCGCCCCCCCACCCCACCCCCGCCATGCTGCGACGACGGCGCCCGCGCGGCAGTCGGGGCGCAGGTCGCAGAAGAAGCCCGAGGGCAGCGCCGTCGCGCCCCAAGAGCGCCTCGATCAGGTCCGGCCGCGTCGGGGGCCAGTTCGCGAAGTTCGTTATGGCGGTCTTCGCGCCGTAGCGATTGACGGGGCATGGGTTGCCCCGCCTGCTCGCCTGGATCTCGCCATTGCCGTGCAAATACCGCCCACGCACGGCAGGCCGCTCTCCATGGCGGGGCCCCGCTTCGGAGCCCTCCGCCCTCGCCCTGCTTCCCGAGCGGGTCTGGCGAGCGGCGCCAAACAGGCCCGCCCCCCCGCGTTGGGCAGTGAGCCGCTCGGCCATCCTGCCGACGCCCTGCCCCACCCACTCGCACCGCCGTGGGAGCCAGGCCGCGGCGCCCGCGGTCTTGAACCCGGCGTCGCCCCGCCTGCGCCCTGCGACTTGGGCTCTGCGGGCGGCGGCGGCAACGGCCCAAGGCGCGCGCCCGTCGCGCCAAAATGCCGCCCCCCCGGGAACCGACCGACGAGGCGCGCCGGCGTCGGGCACGGCGAGCCGAAGCTGCTCCAGCTGAAGGCAGCTGCGCGCGCGCCGTCGAGGTCATGGAGCTGGCCTACAATCGGCAGCTGCCACGCGCAGGCGGGGCTCTGACAGCGGAGGTCCCCCGCCTGCATGGCGCCGAGGTCCTCGGGCTGCTCCGCGAGGCCAACTGCCCGCCGCTGAGTGTCAGCTGGGCCGGGAGCGCGCGGGGGGCAAAGTCTGCGAGCTGGCTAGATATCTGACACTTCAGCTGCTCTCGGCCATCCAATCAAGGAAATCCCCAAGGGCGCCGCGCCGATCGCACTGGCCGCGGGCCTCGGCGGTTCATCCACGCCACTCGCGACCAGAGACCGCAGGGCGGCGGGGCCACGAACGCCCCCCACTCGCCTGCCGCGAGCCTCCTGAAGAAATCACCCTCCAGCGCCGCGATGGAAGGGTCGGCGTCGTCTGACCTGGCCAGGGCCACCTCCCCCAAGCGCGCGGGCATGCCGAGGCGGCGCGCGAAGGAGGCAACGCCCGCCAGTCGCCCATGCCCCACGAAGGAGCCGGGCACCTCCAGCTGCAGCTGCACTCTGCGGCCCGCCCCCTGGATCCCGGGGGGCGTCTGGCCCCGTGCCCCTCTTCGCCCTTGTCGTTTCCCTGTCTGGATCGCCCCCGGCTGGAGCGCGCGGCGACGCGCGTCGCTCCGGGACCTCGCGCACGGCCGTCAGGATGACCCTGCGAGGCAGGCCCCCGCCCCGACGCGATCGCGCGGAGCCCTTTCCGCCGCGGGCGCCCTCCTCCGCGGGTCGCGCATCGGCGCCCCCGGCAGCGCGCAGGCGCGGCCCCCGCCCCGAGGGGTCGCATGGAGCCCCGCCGCCGCCCAACCTGAGAAGGCCGCCCCGATGCGGAGCCTGACGCGGTCGCGGCCGCTCGGGGCCGCCGGGCCTGCGTCTGCTGGCGGCTGCAGCAGGGGGGCGCCCCCCCTGCCGCGGCGCTGCCGCCGTTGCCGCCCCCGCGTCAACGCCGCGCGCCGCCTCTGCCCATCGGCATCGGCAGCGGCCGCTTGCCCCTCGCGGCGCCCTTGATCGGCCGCGGCGCCGCGGGGGCCCCAAGAGAGCTTCGCCCCGCGCGTCTGCCCCGCGGGCCAGCCCCTGCACGAGCACCGCGGGAGGTCCTGCGCGAAGCAGAGCGAGCGCACGCGGAGGATGCGGCACTCCTTCGGGTCGCACATAGCCATCTTGAAATTGCACCGGAAGCGAACATCATCGTCCTCTGGCGCCTGCGCGGCAGGGCCCGCGCCCGGGCCCGTTCCCCGGCCGCCTGCGCGCCCCGCCCCTGCACACCCACGCGGGCTGATCCCCCGCTGCCGCGGCCGCTGCGGCGCCCGCCGAGGGCGGCGGCGAGCTGCCGGGCCGGCGAGGGCCGGCGCGCCGAGTCGCCCATCGCCCGCCACAGGCGGCACTGCACGCGCTCCTGCCGCACAAGCTGAAAGACCTTCTTGCGGACCTGTCTGTGGCTTGCACTGCAGCACCCGCGCCCGCGGCGGGCGCGCGGCCACGTCGCCCCGCGCGCCCCTCGCCACGAGGTCCCAGACGTGCCCCCCGAGCATGTAGCCCAGGTGCGTCTGGAAGTGCGGCGGGATTCCGCCTCGCAGGTCTTGCCGGTTCGCGCGGCACTGACCGAGCATGAGGATTCCCGCGCCCATCGGCACGATGCGTTTCCGCAGCGCCTCCGGGCCCTGCGGGGCTGCGACGACCTTGACGGTCGCTACCTCCCTGCACTGCATCGCCCCCGAGCTGGGCCACGCCGGCGCCAACGGGCCCCCCTCGACTGAGTTGACTGCCGCGAGCGCCTCCGCCCGAGCGCCACCCCGCTCGATCTCTGTCTGCCTGACTTCAAGATGGGATCTCGACAGCACCTGGCCCTCCTTGGGCATCCAGCGCGCCTTCTCGAAGGGCAGCCGCGTCGCCTCGCTATCGGTTGCGCTCAGAGGCTCGGCCACCTGGCGCGCGACGGCCTCGCCCTCCAACTCCCGCCGCCGCTCGACGCTCGCGCGCGCCCTGGCCTGGGTTCATCAGAGCGGAGAAGTTGCCCAGGCTCGTCACGCCGTGCAGCTGCGCCTGCACGCTCAGCGGCACATCCACCGCGGGGAGGAAGAAGCGCAAGTCCGATTTCGGCGACGCGAGCGCCTTGCCCCCCCCCTAATGCGAGAGCCCCTTCGGCGCCACGCCGTCGAGCCGCCCCCCGCGCCAGGCCGCGCGGGCGACGCCGGGGGTGGACCTCCGGAGACCAAGCGGGCCCCACTCCTGACCGAGCGAGGTCGACTGAGACAAACAATTGCGGATCGTGCGACGACCACACCAGCTCGGCAGGGCGCCACACCCGCCCGCCAGAAGACCCCACCCAGCAAGAGGACGCCCTTCCCCACCAGAACCCTCCTTGCCCGCGGCGGGCGGAGGGGCCCACGGACGGGGGGGGCGCCACCGACGCGGGGGGGCGTCCGCAGGCAGACGGAAGTTCGGGACCCCCCCACGGGCGAGATAACATGGTTTCCACCTGGGCGCGGCCCTCCTCTTCCGCCCCCGGAACTGTCGATGGTCAGTTGACTGCCCTGGGCGCGCCCTGGGCTGCGCGGCGGCCGGCGCCCCGTCAGCGCACGATCGCGGCCCCCGACCAAAAATTGCACGAAGAACCCGCTGCCGCGCGCCGCCCTCCGCAAGCGGCCCGCGCGTGAGCGGGGCCCCCGCCCCGCGGGGGCGCGCGGGGCCCCGCCGCCGCCGTCGCCCGCCCAGGCTGCCCGCTAGCGGGCCGGCGCGCCCCCGTCCCAGGGGGCCACGTGGAGCCCGCCGCCGCTCGCGCCCTGCTCTCTCCAGCCCTCCCCCTCGCTCTCGGAGGCAAGCGCCGCCCTCTCAGCCGAGGTGCAACGCCAGCACCTCTGGCAGACCACGCCACGCACCTTCGGGCCTTGCACGTCGTCGAAGTAGGTCGCGTTCAGCGGCGACCTGCTAGAACCCCAGCCACGGCCCCCAACTTCGCAGAGCCCGGCCACCACGCGCTTCCTCGCGCATACGATGAAGCAGCAGCCGACCTCATCGGCGCCCTTGCCCTCGGGGGGGCGGCAGCTATCCGTCACTGGACGTTCATCCAGCAGCCGTCGCCGACGCTGCCACGGCCGCCCTCTGCCCCCCGCATACTTCCCGGGAGGTTGGGGGCCCCTGTCAGCGGCGCGGCGCCCTCTTCCTCTCCGTCGCCCCCCCTCGGGCGCCGAGGTCAACCAGCCAGCGAAGGCCTCGAGGGGCGCGCAGGTCTCAGACGCCACGGTCGCCGCCTCCTGCACCAGGAAGTTCTTCCTCAGCACAAGACAGGTCGCCAGGGCTGGGACGGTTGTCGCCTCGTCTGGTTGGAAGCAAGCCATCCCAGAATGTAGCACCTCTGCGAAACGCCGCTGGAGCCAGGAATCGACAACGCGGCGCGCCCTCGCGCGGGCGCCCGAAGCTCCTGGCGACCACTTGCCCAGGTAGTCGCGCTCGTTGTTCGGGACCCCCATCGCCGCCGCGACCGAAGGGATCGTCGCCCGCTCCGAGCGCTGCGCCCAGAAGCTCACGCCCTCCTCGGGAACGGGGAGCTCGACCTCCTCGCCCGCACAGGCCGCTGGCTCCAGCATCCTCTGGAGCACCTACTGACCCGCTGCCGCCGCCTCTGCGTACCCAGCGTGCTCTTGCGGACCATCTCCTGCGCCGCGCCATCGCACTGCGGCAAGAAATAATCCATCTCGAAATTCGCAGCATCCTGCCACAGGTCACAGCCCGACAGTACCCACGCCGGGTCCAGCATGTAGCAATCACGGGATACCACTAGCGGCAGCTCCGGCAGCTTGCGGCCCGCTCTGCTAGCCCTCGCGCGCCCCAGCATGGCCGTCAGCACTCCGTCCACGAAGGCGAAGAGTTCGGGCAGGAGCCAGCTGCAGTCGTGGTAGCGCAGCGCCGCCCACACCTTCCTTGACGTGGGGGAGCCACGCCACCCCGCACAGGTACTTCGCGAGGCCCCCGTCCACAACAAGGCCTCAGTGAACGCGCCGGGGAGACGCCCCGACCTCGTCGTTGGGCCCATGCCAGCACGGAGGAGCATCTCCACGTTCGCGACGACCTGTTGGGTCTCAGGCCGGGCGGAGAGTCTGACGTTCACGTCCACGGCCGCCACGCGCTCCGTCCATGCCATGGCGCGCATGGCCTGATTAGGCACCGTTTGCGCGCACGGCTCGGCAGCAATGGCGTGCACGTAAACGACGACAAGCACGATCGTTTCGGGACACGGAACACCGCGCGCGCGAAAGCGTCACCTGCGCAGCGTCTCCATGGCTCGCACGTACAACCTCACCGTGTTGATGCGCGCGCGGCCTGTGATGCCGTCCTTCGCTCGCCCCAGGTCCGAGCGGGACCGCGCCGTCTGCAGCGAGGGCGCCCCCATCCCCTCAAGCAGCATGACCAGGCGAAGCCTCCATCGAGCCCGCGACGGCTCTCGTCCACCGCAGCGCAGCACTTCCGCGAGAAAAAGAATCCTGCTATCGCGCGGGCCCCCAGCGGCGGCGGAGCCTCGGGCACTTCTCGGCTGGTCACTGCCACGAGGTTCGCCACGGCGTCCTCAAGCATGGCCCGTTCAGGGCAGCCATTGAGCGCCTTCAACTGTTTCTGCACCGGCTCTTCGGCCAATGCCTGGTCACCGGTCCACGAACTCCCTCAGCGGCAGCCGCGCCTTCTCCACGCTGGGGTCCGCGGCCGCCGCTACTTGGTCGAAAGTTCCCTCGAACTCGGGTTCGTCCGCCTAGAGCGCCAGGCGCGGGCCGAGGAGATTGCAGTCACGAAGCACCTTGCTGACCCGCTGCAGCGCGGCGTCGAGGGCGCACACCCCAACGGCCAGAATCTGCGCCCAACCGTTACACAAAATCGGCCGAGCGCCTGAGCCCAAATGGCCACAAGCGTCGGGCAGAGAAAGAGGATACACTTTCGTATTGGCACACAGAGGCCAAATGTTTTACCAAAAACTGATCCATGTCCAAGAGGGTTTCCAGGGCCCCCAACAGTGCCCCAAGAGAGCGCCAAGAGGGCCCCAACCCCCAAGATGGCCCAGGTCAACTGCCAAGAGGCTTCCATACCGAAAGATCCGCGAAGGGATTTATAGTTGACGCCCTGGCCTGCTCAGGCAGATCCCGATATTCGGTTCGACGGCTGCCACCCCGTCGTTGTTCCACCGCGTGATCCCATACCTCCGTGATTAAGTTAACTCGCTTGGGCATCGTTGCCAGATGGGCGGGTGTTGGTGGGTATGCGCGAAGCGTAAACACTGGAACAAGCTGCGAGCAAGACTGAACCAGTGTGGTCGAGGCTGGACGAGCTCTGGCGCGAAGAGAAGCGGATGTCTCCTTGGGCTACAGATCCCCAGAATGTCCTTGAGATCTTGCATGCCTGTGGGCCGCTTATTGTGGAAAAGAGCAGCATCCTCGCAAGATCTTCTGACGCGGCGTAGGAGGCTGGCGAGGCGGCCCCTCCAGGCAACCACCAGCGGAGATGGATGCCCTGTGATAACAGCCCCCTCCTCATCACCTTCGTTCTCAGCCTCCTTCTCCGCCCGTCCCCGTCATCGTCATCCTCCCCTTCCTGTTGCTCCCCTGCTGCCTCATCCCACGCCTCTTGATCCAGATTCTGCTTATGGCAGACACGCCAAATGCCCAACCTCCCGATGCAGGCAACCGTTCGGTGCGTCGGGGCAGGATCCTCGCACGGGCCCATTCGTCATAATACGCTATACGAAAAAAAGGCGACGGGAAAGAGGCAGCGATAACTGAGATCACTTCGCCCCTTACCGTCCGCCTCCTGTTCCGCCCGCCGTGCTCTTTACCCACGCACCCCTGTCCCTCACTGCCCACCGCACCCCGCCTGCCCGCTGCTCGCACCACAAGGAGAAGGCCCTGCCCCCCCCCTTCCTCGGATCCTTCAGACGAGGATAGGTACATGGTGGCCCCCGCTCCCTGAGAGGACGCGCCGAGGCGGGTCTCTCCCTCCCCCTCGGAAAGGTGGGGCCTAAGCTTGAGCCGCCTCCCCGTGGGCACGGCAAGCCACCGCCGGCGCACACAGGCACGCAGCCCCCCTCCTGCAGGGATCTCTGGCATTTGGTCGTTCCCCTTCCTCCTGTACCTCTTCGTCTTCGTACCCTCCCCCCTGGCGCTGGCCGGAAGGAGGGTCAACGAGGGCGCCACCCATGATCGGGAGAACCGTCCGCAGTCTCAGCCTGAGGAAGAGGGAGGGGAGGAGGAGGAGGAGGAGGAGGAGGAGGAGGAGGAGGAGGAAGAGGAGGAGGAAGAGGAGGAGGAGGAGGAGGAGAGAGACGGAGAAGAGAAGACGAGGAGGAGGAGGAGGAGGAAAAGGAGGAGAAGGAGGAAAAGGAGGAGGAGGAGGAGGAGGAGGGGGAGGAGGAGGGGGAGGAGGAGGAGAAGGAGGAGGAGTAGGAGGAAGAGGAGGAGCAGCAGAAGGAGCGTGGCAGGGCGGGGGGGGCAGGCAGGGCCACAAAGCGGCGGTTCCTAGTCCCGCGACCTGGCGCGAGGAGCTGTGGCCGCGCAGGGACTCGCCGGCGAACACGTTGGCCAGCTGGAGGTAGCGCGGCCGCACCACGTCGCACAGGGCGGCCGCCGCCGCCTCCGTCTTGACGAACTGGCGGGCTCCCTCTCCCCCGCCCCTCCCTGCCCCTCCCCCCCCCTCCCTCCACAATTACTCAATATGAATACTACTCTCCCTCTTCCCCTGATGACGTCTTTTGCGTATTCGCCCCCCCTCCCCCCGCGTACTGTTTTTTTACACACACGATTCCCCGGAGTTGGGTTTTCGCCTGCGCTTTTTTTCAAAATGCTGCTCTCGCTGAGGCGCCGGCCTCATTTCTGCTCCCGAATCGTTCCGAATCGTGCTCCCGCTGCAGCGTGGGCCTCATTTTCGGATCGGTGTTTTGCCTCCGTCGTTCAGGATGGCGTTCTCGCCCCAGCGCGGGCCTCTTTCTCGCGCGCCCATCCGCCCGCCACCACCGCGCCGCACCACGCCCCGCCCCGCCGCACGCACACCCACCGCCACTTCCACCCACCAACGCACGCACGCACGCACGCGCACCACCACCGCGCACCGCCACCACCACCGCACTACCCCACCCACCACCACCACGCTACACCGCGTCACACCACATCACACGCGCGCACACACAGACACACACGCACGCACACACGCACGCACGCACGCACGCACGCACGCACGCACGCACGCACGCACGCACGCACGCACGCACGCACGCACGCACGCACGCACGCACGCACGCACACACACACACACACACACACACACACACACAACACACACACACACAACACACACACACACACACACACACACGCACAACACACACAACACACACACAACACACACACACACACACACACACACACACGCACACGCACACACACACACACACACGCACACACACCACACACACAACACACACACACACACGCACGCACGCACGCACGCACACACACACACACTCACACACCACACACACACTCACACACACACACACACCACCACCGCCACCACCACCACCGCCATCACGCACGTACGCCACCACCAAACCACCAAGACGCCACACCACGTCACACCACAGCACACGCGCACACACGCACACACACACACACACATACCACCACCACCACCACCACCACCACAACAACAACCACAACCACGCACACACGCACGCACGCACGCGCACCACCACCCACTACGCACACGCGCGCGGAGCCACAGGTCCGCTACGACACGCGCCCGCGGATAGAGAAAATCAGCGCCATAGTAAGGGATGGGAGGGAGGGTAGGATGTCAGATGTTGACGCGAGCGCACCTAACATGCCCTCGTCCCCCTCTTCCCCCTCCCTCCTCCTCCCTCCCCCTCCCTCCCCCATCCCTTCCCCATCCCTCCCCCACGGTCTTGACAAACTGGCGGGCTCCCCCCTCCTTCCCCTCCCTCCCCCTCCCTCCCCCTCCTCCCCCCCTCTGCCCCCTCCCTCCACCCTGCCCCCTATCCCCTCCCCCTCCCCCGCTTCAGAATTGCCCTGTATGAATTGTATGTACTTCCGCCCTGACTATGTGCGGAAGATGTCCCGCTCTCCCACCAGCCCTTTTGGGCGTAGGTGGTCTAGGGTGTTTTGTTTTCCATATGCCCCTCTTCTCCTTCGGGGAGGGGCCCCTACCCCCTCCCCTGGACCTGGGGTCCCCTTTCGAGGGGTTGGGGCGTCCAAGAGGGCCCACGATGGCTCCAAGAGCGCCTCGGAAAGCCCAAGATGAGCTCCAAGATGGCTCAAGATATCCCGAAATGCCTCCAGATGGCTCCCAAGATGCTCCAAGAGGCCCCAAGACCGCTCCAAGACGGCTCCAAGTGGCCAAAGAGCTCCCCAAGGAGGCCCCGAACAGGCCAAAATCCTTCCAAAAGCAGTTTCGCTTCCGATGGCCATCCGAGGCCAGGAGAGACCCAAGAGAGCCCCAAAACGGCCCCAAGAGCGCCCAGGAGCGCTCCAAGAGCGCCCCAAGAGCGCCCCAAGAGGCGACTCTCGGGGCTCCCAGGGGGGTGGGGTGAATTAAGGAACCCCTCATTTTTATCGATGTCTTCCAAGATGGCCCCAAGAGTGTCCCTGAAGCTCCCAAGAGCGCACCAAAAGGACCCCAAGAGGCGCCCAGACAGCCCGAAGAGGCGCCCAAGAGGCCTCCAAGAGGCCTCAAGAGGATCTCCGGGGCACCCAAGACGCTCAAAGAAGCCACTGGGTTCGCCAAGATGATGTTTGTTTCTCCTCCTCCTCCTCCCTCTCCTCCTCCTCCTCCTCCTCCTCCTCCTCCTCCTCCCTCCTCCTCCTCCTCCTCCTCCTCCTCCCTCCTCCTCCTCCTCCTCCTCCCTCCTCCTCCTCCTCCTCCTTGTCCACTGTCTCTTCTCCTTACTCATCGCCCTCCTCCTCCTCCTTTTCCTCTTCCTCCTCCTCCTCCTCCTCTCGTCCTCCTCCTCCCTCCTCCTCCTCCTCCCTCCTCCTCTCCTCGTCCTCCTCCTCCTCCTCCTCCTCCTCCTCCTCCTCCTCCTCCTCCTCCTCCTCCTCCTCCTCCTCCTCCTCCTTCTCCAAGGTATCTTCCTCCTTCCTCCTCATCACCCTCCTCCTCCTTCTCCTCCTCTTCCTTCTCCTCCACAATCATCCCCCTCCTGGGGTATCGGACGGATTTTCCCGCCCGTTGTGGTTCTGCATGTTCCCCCATTTCCCAAATCACCTCAACTCCCCTGGGCAACGTTTCTGGATGCGTTGGTGGGGATATGTTTGGTCTGTGGGCTCGCGAAGCAGGTCGAAAGCCGTCCGAACACTAGCCGGGCCGCGACTAGGCAGCAAGAAAAGAGAGAGGCAAGCGAAGCGAGCGCGCGGGTAGCCACCCAGAAGGAGAGCCAGAAACGAAACTCCCAACCCGGTGGCGTGGAAATCCCGGTGGCGACCAGCAAGTAAGCGCAGCCAAAATGGCGCGGCGGCGCTACCATAAACACGCAGAGGTCTATCACTCGGTGTGAGTCGGCACGAAGCACCGTCAGAGACGAACAGGACCGACAGGCACACCCAGACGACGCCCGTGCCGTAGGCGACACAAATCCATCGCGTCAGCGAAACATCGTGTCAGCGCAGGAGTGAAGAGGGGCAACCTCGTCACAGATAGGACTGCAAACGGCAGTACATCTTGTTTGTACAACAGTGGCACATGTTGAAAAAGGAGTCCTTACAGGGGAAAGCAGCCGACGGGCGCACAGTGCCACACATGCCGAACTCCTTGCACCGTGGAGGTCGGCAGCGTAGCGAGACTCCACTGAACCCGTCCGGTCACCAGTGGAGGCCGACACCAGCCATGAGCAAGCCAGGGACCACCTGACTGCCCATTCCCAGTGTAATCCTTGCATGGAATTCGTAGCGAGACCCCACTGAACCCTTTCGCTCGCCAGTGGAGGCCGACACCAGCCAGGAGCCTCCTAAGCCAATCGGTTGACAGTCCAGGGGCGCAGTGGAAAACCCAGGGAGGCCAAAAACGGCCAGAAGCTTCCAGGAATGTTTGCCTCCCAGACCCCGTTCCTTCATGGCGATCCCTCCTCCACCTCCCCAAAACAGAGGGGCAGCGATGAGGGGGACCAGCTCAGGGGGAGACACGTCGAGCCAGGATCGGCAATACATCGCCGATGGATCAGCGATGGGCCCCCAATAGCAAAACCGTACGTTTCTGGGCAGAGTGGGCTATCAGGCCCCACTCAGGGGGCGATTGGGGGTTGATGCGTCCCTCCTGAGTCTATCCCCACCTAACGTTACCGGCGACAAGCTCTGACCTGGGCGGCAATGGGCACAGGCACCCCCCCCCCATGCCAGCACCCTCTGGCCTGAGCCAGCTTGGACAGGCCCCAGTCGTGGTCGAAGCACGCCGCGAGCAGCCCGGGATCATCCTGCCGCCCGCCGCCCCCAAGCTTGACGGCGCGAGGGGGAGCAGAACCCAAGACCTCCTCGCGTGCTGGCAGGGACAAAAAGCAAAACATCATATATAGATATACAAATATACAAATATACATACATACATACATACATACATACATACATACATACATACATACATCCATGCATGCATGCATGCATACATACATACATACATACATACATACATACATACATACATACATGCATGTATAGATATGTGTGTGTAAACATATATATGTGTGTATGTGTATATATCTACATATAAATACATGTATACCTTAAAAATGTACACATGTATATAGGTTGCATATATAAATATGTAGTATAACTTTTTTTATTTTTTGACAAACAGAAAAAGGAGAGAACAAAAGAAACAACAAAAATAGAGAAACACCAAACAACAAAAAAAACAAAAAAAACAAAAAAAAAAAAAAAAAAAAAAAAAAAAAAAAAAAAAAAAAAAAAAAAAAAAAAAAAAAAAAAAAAAAAAAAAACAAAAAAAAAAAAAAAAAAAAAAAAAAAAAAAAAAAAAAAAAAAAAAAAAAAAAAAAAAAAAAAAAAAAAAAACGACGTGGGGCGATGTTCGGCCTCTGGGGGCCGAGGCTTTGGCCGCTCCTGGCTGGCTCCCTCGGGGCCCCGGGAGGCCTGCAGAGGCCTCGCCTCCAGAAGCCCTCGGCGACATCTGGAGACCTCTGAGGACTGAGGCTTCTGGCGTCGTGAAACAACAAAACTGGAGGGGCCCTGGGACACACAAATAAATAAACACAAATCACCGGATTCCTCATATGTTCCCCTAACTTTTGTGTTTTTCCACACATGTGTCGTGGGGTTCCGGATTTCTTCCCTGCCGCGGCGCACCCGCGTCTCACCTCACCTCACACCTCATATCCTCTCTCCTCCTTCCTCTCCTCACCCGCGCTCAACGCGTGCACGGCAAGTACACGACACCACAGGGGGTGCGCAGGGGGTAGTCTCTCACCACGGCCGCGTGCACGACGGTCGTCCAGGCACAGCAGGGGGTGGTCTCCCTATGCGTGCCAGGGTCGTCCAGGCATTGCAGGCGTGGCATTTTCTCGACACCAGAAGGGGTGCGCAGGGGGTGGTCTCCCTATGCGTGCCAGGCTCGTCCAGGCATTGCAGGCGTGGCATTTTCTCGACACCAGAGGGGGTGCGCAGGGGGTGGTCTCCCTATGCGTGCCAGGGTCGTCCAGGCATTGCAGGCGTGGCATTTTCTCGACACCAGAAGGGGTGCGCAGGGGGTGGTCTCCCTATGCGTGCCAAGGTCATCCAGGCATAGCAGGCGTGGCATTTCTCGACACCAGAGGGGTGCGCAGGGGGTGGTCTCCCTATGCGTGCCAGGGTCGTCCAGGCATTGCAGGCGTGGCATTTTCTCGACACCGTGCGCAGGGGGTGGTCTCTATGCGTGCCAGGGTCGTCCAGGCATAGCAGGCGTGGCATTTCTCGACACCAGAGGGGGTGCGCAGGGGGTGGTCTCCCTATGCGTGCCAGGGTCGTCCAGGCATAGCAGGCGTGGCATTTTCTCGACACCAGAGGGGGTGCGCAGGGGGTGGTCTCCCTATGCGTGCCAGGGTCGTCCAGGCATAGCAGGCGTGGCATTTTCTCGACACCAGAGGGGGTGCGCAGGGGGTGGTCTCCCTATGCGTGCCAGGGTCGTCCAGGCATTGCAGGCGTGGCATTTTCTCGACACCAGAGGGGGTGCGCAGGGGGTGGTCTCCCTATGCGTGCCAGGGTCGTCCAGGCATTGCAGGCGTGGCATTTTCTCGACACCAGAGGGGGTGCGCAGGGGGTGGTCTCCCTATGCGTGCCAGGGTCGTCCAGGCATAGCAGGCGTGGCATTTTCTCGACACCAGAGGGGGTGCGCAGGGGGTGGTCTCCCTATGCGTGCCAGGGTCGTCCAGGCATAGCAGGCGTGGCATTTTCTCGACACCAGAGGGGGTGCGCAGGGGGTGGTCTCCCTATGCGTGCCAGGGTCGTCCAGGCATTGCAGGCGTGGCATTTTCTCGACACCAGAGTGGGTGCGTAGGGGGTGGTCTCCCTATGCGTGCCAGGGTAGTCCAGACATTGCAGGCGTGGCATTTTCTCGACACCAGAGGGGGTGCGCAGGGGGTGGTCTCCCTATGCGTGCCAGGGTCGTCCATGCATTGCAGGCGTGGCATTTTCTCGACACCAGAAGGGGGTGCGCAGGGGGTGGTCTCCCTATGCGTACCAGGGTCGTCCAGGCATAGCAGGCGTGGCAGTTTCTCGACACCAGAGGGGGTGCGTAGGGGGTGGTCTCCCTATGCGTGCCAGGCTCGTCCAGGCATAGCAGGCGTGGCATTTTCTCAACACCAGAGGGGGTGCGCAGGGGGTGGTCTCCCTATGCGGGCCAGGGTCGTCCAGGCATTGCAGGCGTGGCATTTTCTCGACACCAGAGGGGGTGCGCAGCGGGTGGTCTCCCTATGCGTGCCAGGGTCGTCCAGGCATAGCCTCTAGTGCGGGATTGCGTATTACCTCTCGTATCCAAGTGCCAGGCGACGCCGGATATGACCGTCACAGATGACTCCTCAACCCCTCCTCTCCCCCCACACGTCCTCCCCCTCCTTTCAACGACCACAGGGGGCACCTAAGAGCATGACGGCGGCGGTAGTGGTAGCGCGGTTCACACAAGACATAAAATCAGTATGTGGGGTTCCTCGGTAGCGTAATTGCCTTCCCCCCACTTCCCATGTTTTCCCATATTTTCCCATACTTCTGGGGAATCGGCGATTAACTGTGTCTGTGTTTTTCCCTCCTGAAAAACGACCGACCCAGGACCCCCATGAAGCAGAGGCCCGTGTCGGGCCCTCTGCTTGCCAGAAACCGTGATGAGGTTCGATCCCCTGGAGGGGCTCTGCGGTATATAGAGCACCAGGGGCCGCCATGTGGAGAAAAGGCGGCGCCAGAGCCCCGGAGAGAAGGGGGGGGCGGGCGGGAGAGGGAGTGAGAGAGGGAGGGAGGGAGACGCGAAGGCGGAGCAGGAGCAGCAGGGGGAGAAGGAGCAGGAGCAGCAGAGGAAGAAGGAGGAGGAGGAGGCAGAGGAGGAGGAGGAGGAGGAGGAAGAAGAGCATGGGGAGGAAAAGGAGGACCCCTCGGCCAAAGCGCCGGTCCCTCGTGAAGCCCGCGAAGGACGACTCCTCGAACGCCCAGGGCTCGTTCACGACTCGCTCCCCGTGCCCCAGGATCCGCCGGGCCCCGCCGCACGAGCTGGGGCCGTCGCTGATCGCCAGCGCTCGTCGCCGAGGAGGGATTGCAGATCAAGGACCGAGCTTGGCCGCCGAAGAGGGATCGAAGGTCGAGGATCGAGGATGGAGGATCGATCAAGGATCAAGGTTTTTGAACGTTCTCGGCCTCGCGTGCGGCTCGAGGAAGCCTCTAGAGGCGTCCGCGGAGCCTAAGGTGGCCTCCGAGGGTGCCTCCAGAGACCTCCGGAGACCCAGGCATCCAACGTCGTGATTTCTTGGTGCTGACGTTTTGTCCCAGCTTCGACCTCTGGGGGCAGCTCCCGGGCCGCGGGCCATCAGACACGCCCCAGGACGGCCGGACAACACCAAAAGCAGCCCATGGGAAGGGGGTCGAGGGCCCTGGGGCTGCTGGGGCTCGGCACAGTTCCGTAGCGCCAGCGCCAGCGGGGTTCTGCCCAGACATCCGACGGCTTGAAGTTTGCAATGCCGGGCCCCCGATGTCCCGGCCCTGCCGCAGGGCCGGCCGTTCGCCCCGAGTCGTTTGCCGACGGCCCCAGGGCGAGAGCCCCTGGAGGCCGAAAATGGCGTCGAGCTCCCCCCTTGACTTTGTCCAAGACCTTGGATGCCCGGGAGGGCCACGAACGCCGTGCTGAGGAGGAGGGGAGGAGGAGGAGGAGGAGGAGGAGGAGGAGGAGGAGGAGGAGGAGGACAGGAGGAATTGGAGGAAGAGGAGGAGGAGGAGGAGGAGGAGGAGGAGGAGGAGGAGGAGGAGGAGGAGGAGGAGGAGGAAGTGTCAGCCCACATTAGCGAACACTGAGTCAGGAACGGAGGAGCTCCTGCCCAAGGCGAGCCTCGGCCGCGAATCGGATCCCCTGGCCCAAATCTGGGGAACGGCCCGAAACAGAGCATCTCCTCGGTCGGAAGTGGTCTTCGTTTCACCGTCTGGACCCAACGCCTTCTTGGAATACATTCGACCCGTAGCATGGGGATGCACGACAAGTATTCAGGGGCCTCGGAAGGCCGCCTCGAGGCTTCTCGAGCGGGGCGCAGCCAGCGAAAGTGGCCAAGGCTGGGCCGAAGGAGCAAGGATGCAAGGGTACCGGGTACCCTTGGGAAGGTTGGCCATCCTCGGGGCGTGCTGCGGGCCCGCCTTTTGCTGGGGGGCCGCGCGCAGACCTCTGGGCACGACCCGGGGACCCGGGCCACCCCATAGGGGAGGAGGAGGAGGAGGAGGAGGTGAGGGAGGAGGAGGAGGAGGAGGAGGAGGAGGTGGAGGAAAGAGAGAGGAGAGGTATCAGGATTCCAGCGCACCGCTAAAGCCCAAACTTCGAAGGCCAAATTTGCTGAGATTGAGGTACAAGGAGGCTTGAACCAAACACGTCTCGGAAATGGAGCCAGCCTGGAAGTCGTAACATAGAGACCAGAGCCAAAACTCTTGTCGAATAGGTCTATGTGGACCCCGATGAGATGGCTGACGAAACACTGCCTGTTAGCGGCCCCTGAAATCCAAGCAGCGGTATGGCAGCGGTGGGACGCAACGTATCAAATCAGGTGCGGACAGAAGAGAGAAAGACCGAAGGGAAGAAGGGCGGAGAGAGGGAGAGGAAGCGCGCGACGGGATGCCCTCAGAGTGTGTGACGAGCTTCGGGATGCGTTGAAGTGGCCGATCAAACACGGCTCCTTGATGATGTTACCAAGCTTGCGCACCGCGGCGATTCTCGGGTGCCGCGTCCCCCTCGGGCAAGGAGGAAGAAAGGCGGGCACATTCGGGTTGAAGGTGAAGTCCTTAGTGCTGTAGAAGCTGGAGAGGAGCTCATCGCAACGCGGGGCGCTCTTCAGCGGCAAGTAGATCGGCTCGAGCCTGTGACATTGATCCTTTTTCGGGGGAAGTCTAGGACTCAGCCTCACCTCTTCCTCCTTCGGCGATGCATCCGTCCGCCAACGAACAGGCAGCGGCGGCAAGGGCGCCAGTACCAACGGCACCCCCCCCTCCTGCGATATGCGGGCGCGGGCCGTCGTCGTCAGAGCAGCAGTCCCCATCGTCATCCTGGTCGAGCTTGTCGAGCTCCGCCCATCCAGGGTCGCCGTTGGCGGAGACGGGAGTTTTCAAAATCTACCTCACGGAATGCCTGCTCATAACGATATTGCTGTTTGTCTTCTTGCTTCTCTTCCTCACTTGAGCGGTCTATTCTCCATGCTGTGCATCGGCCCGTTGTCCAGGTATCTCTTGTTCCACCCCGGCAGCGTCCTGATGGGCCGCTGCGGCGAAGAAGGCGGCGTCGGAGGAGAAGAACATGGAGGCGGGGGAGAGGAGCGGACGGGCAGGAGCGAAGAGCGAGGAGGATGAGGAGGAGGAGGAGGAGGAGGAGAAGGACGAGGGGGAGGAGGAAGAGGAGGAGGAGGAGGAGGAGGAGGAGGAGGAGGAGGAGGAGGAGGAGGAGGAGGAGGAGGAGGAGGAGGAGGAGGAGGAGCAGGAGGAGGACAGGAGGAGGAGGAGCAGGAGGAGGGAGAGGAGGGAGGGAGGAGGGAGGGGGAAGGAGGGAGGACGAGGAGGAGAAGAAGGAGAAGGAGGAGGCACCCCTGAGGGGGGGGATGGCCGCGTTCGACGAACC
>CAUYUJ010018305.1:132500-270000 GCA_963575745.1 Prorocentrum cordatum | reverse complement strand
ACACGTCCACGAAAGCACTCAGAAAGCGCGAGAGACGCGCAGCTGCTCGGGCGGCAGCACGGCGGTGCCGCCGTGCTGCGAAGACTCAGCCCGCGGCGCGCACGTTCTGCAACTGCCTAGGGAGAGCCAGACAACACGCGACAAACCCCCTGGGGAAATCGCGAGGCTGCCAGCAGAGCCGATCGGAAGGCACAACGCCGCTTAAGGCGGCTGAGTCGCGAGAAGGCACCGGACGCACCTGGTAAAGAAGGCCAAAACTTATGGCGGCTAGGCCGCATGGGTGGTGCGCAGCAAAGTATTAGCGACGAAGTCGCGGGACAAGAGACGCAAATGCTCTTACACAAAAACATGCACTGGGCACTGGCGCAGACAGAACAGGAGAGAGAGCAGGAAGCGAGTCAGGAAGGGGCCGAAAGGCAGCGACGCCAGGGAGGGGGGAGCCGCCCAAGGCCGGCTCCACAGCCAGAACGGATGGGTGTGGCCAGGGTGAGACCATCAGAACACCCGCTTCACCCAGGATTGGTGCGGGCCAGGCCGAGGCCTCAGAAAGAGTTCGTGCCCCCGATCGCAGCACGATGTCGCCCCTGTGCTCTCTATCGGCCTCGCTTCCCTGGGCGGGAAAAACATTGATCGGCCTGTGGATGGGCGGGGGCCTGGGACGGAACTACCGTGGACCACGGCAAAAGTGGCACTCACCCTCCTTCGCATTACACATGACGCCGAGCGGAGTGCGTTGTCCAGGTACCCACTCCTCACAAGGGATCCTCCGCATAGCCTGGCAACATTCAGCCCGCCGACGCAACAAGGCCACAGTCTACACACGGTCTCAACAGCGTGCTGCGAGCAGCCTCGTAGAGGAGCTGATTCCATCTGATGTGTGTCACCTCGTTGACAATGACCCACTGCGATACACCATGCGGAGAAGTGGTACGGATGGGAGGGCAAGCCCATCGAAGCCCCCTGCAGAGGGGCTTCGCACGCACACACACACACACACACACACACACACACACACACACACACACACACACACTTTTTGGCGATTGCGGCATCGGGCGCGGCGACGAGGCGGAGAAAGTCACCGAATGGGACGAGCGCGGCAGGCCCCTCAGCGGATCAGAAGTCCATGTAGAGCACACACACCCTTCCTCTCCGAGCGCTCGCTCCGCGACGCGCTGGTCGCAGTCAGTGGGGCGTAGGGGTGCGAGAGACACAAGCGCCGGGTCAGTGCTCCAGGGTCAGGATCGGATCGAGAAACAGCATCAGCTGGCGGCGAAGGAGGCAGCAGACGGGCCCCGGAGAGCGGGGGGCGAGACTAACTCGGGGATCGGCCGGCGCGAGTAGCAGAATTGTTGTTGATTTCCTGTTGTTTTCCTACATGACGACACCGTGGCGATACCGAAACAAAGTGCACTCTGCATTTAAGACGAAGGGGAAGCGGTGAAACCGGAAAGAGCTGATGAAGAGGGCAACTTCCGTGGTGAACAGAAGGGGCCTCCAACTATTCGCTTGGAATTATTGACCTCGTCACATACACTCCATTGGCGGTGCCCACTGACTGCTGCACACTGGCTAGCAATCGCAATAAAATCCTTTACCCCTACTTGTTGCTGCACTTCTACGTACTATGCCTCGTTCACACTCCCACCCACTCCCTCCCCGCGTCCGCAGGCAGAGCGAGCAAGGGTGACAAAAGTCTGCGACGTATGAAACCAAGTGCAAACTGAGAAAGTCACTGCTCCATATACTAAGGTAGTTCGTGGCACCCACATGCTGCAATGCGCGACAACGCTCAGGAATGATAGATTAAATCCGCCGACCCTGTCGGCGTGTGTGAAGGGCCTCTCCGTTCGAGTCGTCATCTCCGTCATTCGTTAGTCGTCGTCTCTGTCGTCCCCTTTCCCTGCGTTCCCACTTTTCCTGGGCCCGTCGCCGCTCCCCCCCTTTCCCTGGGCCCTTCTCCTCAAGCGCTGGACCCGTCGCCGCTCCCCCTCCCTTCCCCAGGCCCTCCTCCCCAAGCGCACCAGCCAAAGCGAAATTGAGCAACGTCGTGATTGACTCGAGGTAAGCCCCTTCCCTTTGATCCCTCCCCCGCCGGGAGGGGGGGGGGCTCCGAGGCGGGGGTCCCAGGAAGGCCCCGTTGGGTCCTGGGGGGTTCCCGGGTCAGATACGCCTCTCCCCCGCGGGGTCCCGGGGCCCAGAACAGGCCCAAGAGTGCCCCGAGAGGCCCCCAAGACGGTCCAAGAGGACCAAAAACGATCTGTCCAAGACGCCTTGACGGCCTCCAGACGGCCCGAGAGACCTGCAAGACGCCCCAAGAGGCCTCTCCAGGCGCTCCCCAGATCGCCACACGAGGGCTCCAGAAGGCACCCAAAACGGCCCAAGACGGCCCAAGACGGTCCAGGACGCCTCCAAGACGGCCCCAGAGGCCCCCAAGACGACTCCAGAGGCCCCCAAGAGGCCCCCAAGAGGCCCCCAAGAGGCCCCCAAGAGGCCCCCAGGAAGCCCCGAGAGGCCCCCAAGCGGCTCCCAAGAGGCCCCAAGAGGCTCCCAAGAGGCCCCTAAACTGTCCCCCCGAAACCCCCGAGAGCGCTTCGAGGAGACCCCAAGAAGCATCCATGAGGACTCTGACCTACGTCAGCGTCCGTTGTCGTCGCTCCCCTTCAGGGTCGGCGGCACCGGCCGTAAGGCCTTTGCAATATCCATCGCCTCCACATGCGACGCAAAGGCTTGACCCCGACTCCTCCAAGAAAAGGAGCGCGTTGCCAATGCCGTACTGGAAGTTCTTCAACGCTGCGTACGCCTGCCCAAGAAGGTAGGGGCACCCATGGGCATTCTCGCAGAACAAAAGGACAGGCAAACTTTGCCCAAGGCGGTCTGCCCTCTCTGCGTGTTTTCGTGTACATGTTTGTTTTTTAACCCCGCATTCGCAGGATCGCCTCTGATCAGCGGTCGATGCAGCCCAGCTTGACTGAGGTCTCAGCTGCGGCATCGGTCCCACACGAGGTGGCGAACTCATGCTGAGCGCGTCCCACCTGCATATCTTGGGAACCACCGACTGCGACCCATCGGCGCACTAGATAACAAAAACACGTGTTTGCGCAAGCAGAATTTATTGTGTGCTGTGTGCGCGTATGATGTGCAGGCTGTGTGTTGTGTCTCGTGTGTGAGTGCGCGCGTGTCTGGTTGTATGTCGAGGCGGCCACGCAGGCGTAAAGCGAGTGTAAACTTGAAATGAACAAACGTGACGCGTCTTTTGCAGCATCTTACACAATGCGTTTACATGGTAAATGTATGTATGCATATCGGAAGCACTGGCGGCAGAACATGACCACGGAACGGTTGAGGGTTCACTGTTGTGTGTGCGCCGTCCGAGTCTATCCATTGAAACACTGCCAATGAACTCGGACTAAATATGTGAAGGCCTCAGAATGTGAGCAATGCAACTGATGTGTTGTCCGCGTGCCCCTCATCCACCATCGACAGTTTCCATCCCGGGCGGAGCCCTACACTGCCCACTGCCACGGTCTACATGCTCCAGGCGTCGGACGTCTGCCCAGGCTCCCCCCCTCCTTGCTCCGCCGCATGCTCCCACACTTCCCGGATCAAGGCAACTGGCCCGGGGAGCATCCCTGGATGAGCTGCTGAGGATACGCCCAGCGTCAACCAACTTCTTCCTTGCTTCTCGTCCCTGAGGCCAGAAGCTCTCGCAATCGACTCTCCTCCTCCACCCTCTCCACCGCCTCCTCCTTCTCCTCCTCCTCCCAGCGCGTACCGGCGTCACGAGGTTCACGGCACACACCAAGCCTGTCTCCGGAACTCTGGATCCTCTCCTGAGACGGGACGTGCAACAAGATGAGGGATACGGAGACGAGGACCGAGGAGCAGAAGCACGAGGAACCGTTCCGAATCAGCACACCGACACGCTGGTCGCCCCTGGACCTCTGACGGTGTGCTTTGCTTCCGTCAACACTAGCGTTAGCCAAAGGATTATGCTGGGAGTGGAATTCCACCGCTCAAGATTTGCGCTTTCGAGGGTGAAGAAGAATGGCATGTTCCTGTTGGCCGTTCTGAAATATCGGGCACACCAGCCCGCGGAAGTCAGACTACTGCACACCTGTATATCAAGAAACGCTGCGAAAGTCGGTGGCAGGCCTCCCCAAATTTGCCATCGCCCGTCATGTTACTCTCCCGAGCCCGAAAAACTGACCCTCTCTAGGCTGCAGTCGTGCCAGCAGTTCCACTTGGGATGCGCTAAGCCGACAAGCAGAGGAAGAGGTCGAAAAAAAACAGTAGGCTCCCAGGAGGTCCAAAGAGGCTCCCAGGGAGCCTACCAGCAGGCACCTGAGAGGCCCAAAAAACGATGCCACATGTTATGACCATCCTGGGCAAACGGCAAACCAACTGCCACTTAACCCGTGATCTTGCACACATGACCTCATGGCTGGGTGAGCGCCAAAGGGATCAGCTTGCTAGAGTTCCACCACGTAATCAGCGGCCTGGTGAAAGAGGAATTACGGACTACCATCCGCGAGCATTCTTCCTCAGAGCCCTGGCCAAGGAGAATGTCGGGGCCTGGGCCACGGCTAAACTCACGGTGGCACACGCCTAACTCTAGAATCCAAAGTCATGATGCACTCGAGGCATCAGTCACCGCCATCCTCCACCCACTGCCTCTCATCCACGAGTCCGACAGCGCTGTAGCTGAATTCGTGCGGCATGCGCATGAACTTCTTCTCCCCTGATTGCCAAACGGCCCCCTCAGGAACATGATGCACATGCGGCAGTGGCTGCGTGTGCGTTCTCAGATCCCTGGAAGCCATGTGTGCCCCTCGCCACCATACGGGGCCAGCTCATCAGCGCCAACCTGCGGACACAAAAACTCTCCAAGCGGACCTGCAATCGCCTGCAACGAAGTGAGCCGAGCAGAGGATGGCCTAGCAGTGCAGCATGTCTGTACAGCGTGTTTACTCAGGGCTGTTTCGAGGTACACCCCTGAAGCTGTCAGAACGAACCTCATGCGCGCGACGAGCAGTAGCAGTAGCAGGAGGATAGAAGAACAGAAGCACCATGAACTCGAACGCGCGCCAGTCGGTCAGCACAGACAGCGTAAATAGCAGGCTCAATGAGAAAGCCTGGAAAAACACAGGCTCAGTGACTGGCTTGCGTTGACTGGTTGCCGCGTCTATGATATCATATGATATCGCGGAAGTGCCATCCACTGAGAGACGACACAACGAAACACAAAGCTCAGCGACGGGCTCGTGCTGAATGGTCAGCGCGTCTACGACAAGCACAAGCTCTCAGGGGCCCGCTCGGTGCCGGCTCCGCCAATCCCGACGCCCCCGCCATGGCGCGGCGGACTGGCGCCGCCCCGGGGTGCGGGGGGGGGGCCAACGCAAGACCCAGGACACTCACGCAGGCCACCAGAGGTTGGCCTGGAAGCTGGAGACAGACACGAGGCCAAACTCTCCCGTGCGGAACGCGAAACACCTGGAGGCCCCTGCGCAAGATGCGCATGCGGAGGGCCAGCGCGCCTCGCCTCACAGGGGCCCGAGCGCCGGGAAGGCGTGGCCCCGTGTGGAGCCAGCTCGGCCAGGCCGCCCGCGTCATGTGTATCCAGCTTCCTGGTGTGCTTATGCCATTCGCCCTGTCGCCGCTCTCTTCCGCCGTTCGCCCTGTCGCCGTTCTCTTCTCTCCCCCTTTCTCCTTGCCGTGCCTCGATGAGCTCCTGGCGTGCCCCGCCCGCAATCTGACCAGCGCTCGCTTGACCGCTTTCGCACTCTTCTGCGCCCGCCGACTCAGAAGCTTATGCCGTTTTTCCCCCATCAGGCTTGCCTGAGGGGTTCTTACTTGGTCAAGAAGAATAGTGCAAAGGCACGTCGCCCGTTCCCCGAAGATTCCTCGGGTTCCTCGGCTTCCTCGGGTTCCTCGAGATCCTCGGGATCCCCGGGTTCCTAGGGCTCCTCGGGTTCCTTGGGTTCCTCGAATTCCTCAGTATCCTCGGGTCCCTCGGATTCCTCGGGTTCCTTGGGTTCCTTGGGTTCCTCGGGTTACCTGGGTCGCCCGGGTTCCTAGGGTTCCCCGGGTTCCTCGGCAATGCGAAGCAATGCCAAGCAATGCCAACTCATGCCAACCCATGCCAACCCATGCCAACCCATGCCAAGCAATGGCAAGCAATGGCAAGCAATGGCAAGCAATGGCAAGCAATGCCAAGCAATGCCAAGCAATGCCAAGCAATGCCAAGCAATGCCAAACAAATGCAAAGCAAGGCCAAGCAATGCCAACGAATGCCAAGCAATTCAAGCAATGCCAAGCAATGCCAACCCATGCCAAGCAATGCCAAGCGATGCGCCCAGCGATGCGCCTATGCAGTAGGCTCTCCTCTCATTGGGGTCACGCCGGGTGCATTATCATCTTCGCGTGGAGGTGCCAAGAGAGCTGGAAGAGATGGAAGACGCGGCGTCCTGATCGCGGCCACCGCCGCCTCGGAGGCCAGCCCCGCCGACAGCGCGCCTCGGCGGCTGCCGCTCGGGTGCCCGCCGACCTCCGAACAGTGGGAACGGGGCCATGCCACGATTTCAATGCTTCCCCTTCCCCTTCGGAACTCGGCTCCCTGGTCGGCGGCTGCACCAGGGCGGATAGCCCAGGAAGGAACATTATATGTATTCAGGCGCTCCGGCCGCCCGTATGTCCGACAAGGCTCGCGGGCGGATACGTGTAATGCCCACCCTGGGCTACTCTCCCCAGTCATCGCCCCGACCTGAAGCTCTCAGGCGGTGTCCGAGGTGCCTCGGCGTTCCGTGTGGCATCAGGACTGTCGCCCAGCTGCAGCTCTCCTGCAGGCTCACGACGCGACGACGTCGGCGTTGCTTCCTGATCCCGCGCAAGTCCTTCATCCTTGAACGAGCGCGGCTGCTCCGACAGCGCAGATCATCCCGACGTCGGCCAAGCCTGGGCCATCGGCGGCGTTCGTCCGCAGACGACGACGACGACGACGACGACGACGACGACGACGACCACGACCACGACGACGACGACGACGACGACGACGACGACGACGACGACGACGACGACGACGGCGGCCCCTCCAACGAGAACCCGCGCTGGGGTCGCCGCCGCGTCAGCGCGGCACGAACATGCCGGGTACCGGAAGGCACGTCGCCAGATCGCAGCTGTCCGGCCCTGGCCTTGCCCACGGGCTTCTTTTTGTAGACCCACGGGCCCGAGGATCCGACGGCCCAGGGGCAAGGAGGGGGGGGGGGATCACACGCACCCGGGGGCTTCGACCGCATGGCCTATCGACAAGGCTAGGCTCGAAAACGAGCACGTGCGTGATGGCACTCCTGGGCTGCAGGCGGGCCCCCGTCCCTGCCCACGCGGTCGTTGGCATCTGACGCCGCGCAGATGGCTCCACCTGGAACGATGCATGGCAGCCGACAGCGGAGAGCAGCCGAGTCCGGCATGGGGAGACCAGAAGGTACCCATACCGCTACTCCCCGGACCTCTCGCGGGGTGCGTTCTGACCAGGATTTCGAGGCGAATCCAGCGGTGGCGACGAGGGCCTCACACGAGGCCGAAAAACGGGAAAACGGGCGAGGGGGTAGAGGTATGGGTACCTGTTCCTCCTCTAACGGCATTGCCTAAGCGCCGGTAGCATTCAACCTTCGGCGCCCGCGCTGGCGCCGCCGCCGCGTCGAGGCTGCACGGGCTTGAAGTGTTCGCTGCTGTCGCACCCTCCGAGGCAAGGCGGCCGACTGGCCCGCGCGCCGCCCGCTGGGGGCCGCACCGGCACCGGCGGGCTCGCCCTCGGTCTGCACGCGCGACCGGGCGAGCGTCAGGGTCTTCGGGTTGGCCAGGTCCTGCTGGACCAGAAAACAAACGACACCACCCCATCTACGGCACCAGGGGCCTTAGCGTATATCAGGAAATCTGGCGCGGGTTCTTGCGTGATGTACGCTGCGGCGCCCGATGGGCCGTAGCGCAGCATGGAGGGCCGTAGGTGGGGTGGTGTCGTTTGGTCTTCGGTCGACTTGCTGCGGACGACACCGACCGTGCACAAGAGCCGCCGCTCGATGCACGATTCCGTGCGTACTGGCACACACGCGGCGGCGTGCATCATTTTTGTGGTGGCCCCCAACCTTTCTTCCCCGTGTAGAAAACAGGGTGCAAGTCCTGGGAGAAGCGCTTTCGTTGAGAATGCAATGGTTACCAGACGGGGGGGGTCAGCAGAAAATATGCGTTTCAAAAAAAAATCAACAACAACAACAACAACAACAACAACAACAACAACAACAACAACAACAACAATTCTAAGACTGTTCGCCCTTGTATGCTCGAGTGTTCAATAACGCGTATTTCCCAAACCCTCGATACCCGCCCTCTTCGTCTTCGATCGAACCCCTTTTGGGGGGTATACCTTTCTTCCCTGCAGGCCGGGCCCCGGCAAGCGGCGGGGCGGCCGCGGACCGTCGGACTGGCCAGCGGCAGCGCTGATCGGCGGGGCGGCCGCGGACGGTCCACCCGACCCAAAGAGGGACGGACAGGGGACCGACCACGACGACGACGACGACGACGACGACGACGACGACGACGACGACGACGGCGACGGCGACGGCGACGGCGACGGCGACGGCGACGGCGACGGCGACGACGAGCGAAAGCGAGAGCGAGAGAGAACGACTTCAGGGCCACGAAGGGCACGAAGTAGGCCACGAAGGGCGACAGCGGGGACACGAAGGGAATGCGTATGGGACCACGAAGAGCGCGAACGAGCGGGGGCCACGAAATGCAGATAATGCGGGGCCACAAAAGGCAACTATGGGGCCACGGAGGGTAGCAACTGGGCCACGTAGGACAGTGAGGGGGACACAAATGGCGACAGCGGGGCCACGAAGGGCATGCACGTGGGGCCACAACGGGCGCGACTCCTGGGTGCCTGGGTGTCGGGAGCGCGGCGCTTGGGCAAATTGCAAGAAATTCCAAGACAAGGCCATTCTTCAGTAAGTTGCAAGCGAGTCTCCAGCGAGAGCGCGACTCCAGAGCGCCGGGAGAGCGATTCCTGAATGAAATGCAAAGAAATCTCGGGCGGGAGCGGGGGTCCTACTGTAAGGAAGTCTCAGGCGGGAGCCGTTGTTGTGGTAACCCGGGGGCCAGGGAGCCAGTTTGGGCAGGAAGACTTTCCCTGTCAAAAAACAGGGTGCGAGCGTCGAGGGGCACACTTTGTTCGAGAAAAAAGAATATGCACCGGTGGGGGGATCAACCGTAATTATTCCTCCGGAATGGGAATTCAACAACAACAACAACAACAACAACAACAACAACAATCACTTTACCCGAACGCTCAGTGTTCTCACCAGTGCCAGGGTTTTCATGCGACGCCAGCCAATACCCCCACTTTGTGGGGGGGCAGTGCAAGCTCTACCAAATATCCACACGACTCTTCGCCACCACCCACACCCAGCTTCCCGCCCTATGACGTTCGGACACTTCACTTCGTGGCCTGCGGACGACCGTGGCTACTACACTGGCGTGGAGTACACACCCACAGAAGTTGTTAAGCCTACGTTCGTACACCCACAGAAGTTGTTAAGCCTTGTTAACCCACAGAAGTTGTTAAGCCTTCCACAGAACATCTGTTGCATATGATGCATATGGTACATGATACACATGATACACATGATACGGTTTTTGGAGATTTCGGCGTGCGCGCGCGAAGAAAAAACGAATGTGTCCCGCATGGTATTATTTGACAGGGATGATGGCCCTGGCAGGTGCGCAACCGTTGTCGCAGAAGTTCGAAAAAGTTGCTCGCAAAAGCCCGTTTGACAGAAATGTTTAAAAAGTGTTGGGTTTCCTACGAATCCGCAAGAGCGCGCGGGATGAGATTTTGACAATTTTTTGTTGAAAAACCATTGGTTTTTTGATGTTTTTATGTTAAAATCGCTGCGAACACTAAGGTTTTGGAAGGATTTCGTCTTGCGCGCGCGAATGTCCACTTTACCTTATTTTTTGCAAGGGATTCTTGAAATTTGATTATATTAGAACAAGAAATGTCATTTTCTATTGTTTTTTGCAAGGGAAAGCGGATTACAACAAAACAACCGGATCCTGTACACACCCTCTTTTCTGAGGCTTCCTCACGAAAATGATGAAAATGTAGCTGCGGCCTAGGCGGCGCAGGGGGGGCGCGCACCAGGGGGCCCAACAATAATTATTCTTTAGAATAAATAATGTTCAACAACAACAACAACAATTACTAGCACGTGGGGACACTCCGTTCTCACCAGTGCCAGGGTTTTCATAGGAGGCGGGCAATACCCCCACTTTGTGGGGGGGCCGGTTCAAGCTCTACCAAATTTCCAAACGACTCTTCGCCACCACCCACACCCAGCTTCCCGCCCTATGACGTTCGGACACTTCACTTCGTGGCATGCGGACGACCGTGGCTACTATTCAGGGCCCCGCGGCCGACGACGACGGCGTGCGCGCGCGAAGAAAAAACGAATGTGTCCCGCATGGTATTATTTGACAGGGATGATGGCCCTGGCAGGTGCGCAACCGTTGTTGCAGAAGTTCGAAAAAGTTGCTCGCAAAAGCCCGTTTGACAGAAATGTTTAAAAAGTGTTGGGTTTCCTACGAATCCGCAAGAGCGCGCGGGATGAAATTTTGACATTTTTTTTTTGAAAAACCATTGGTTTTTTGATGTTTGTATGTTAAAATCGCTACGAAAACTAAGGTTTTGGAAGGATTTCGTCTTGCGCGCGCGAATGTCCACTTTACCTTATTTTTTGCAAGGGATTCTTGAAGTTTGGTTATGTTGGAACAAGAAATGTCCACTTTAGCTGATTTTTTGCAAGGGAAAGCGGGCCGTAACAAAACAACCGGATCCAGACCAACCCGTTTTGTCTGAGACTTCCTCACGAAAATGATGAAAATGTGGCTGCGGCCTAGGCGCGGCGGGGGGGTCGTGCACCAGGGGTCCCAACAATAATTATTCTTTAGAAGTAATAATGTTCAACAACAACAACAACAACAACAACAACAACAACAACAACAATCATCTTAAGACTGTTCGCCCTTGTATGCTCGAGTGTCCAATAACGCGTATTTCCCAAACCCTCGATACCCGCCCTCTTCGTCTTCGATCGAACCCCTTTTGGGGGGTATACCTTTCTTCCCTGCAGGCTGGGCCCCGGCAAGCGGCGGGGCGGCCGCGGACCGTCGGCCTGGCCAGCGGCAGCGCTGATCGGCGGGGCGGCCGCGGACCGTCGACCCGATCCCAAGAGGGACGGACAGGGGACCGACCAAGACGACGACTACGACGACGACGACGACGACGACGAAGACGACGGCGACGACGACGACGAGCGAAAGCGAGAGCGAGAGAGAACGACACCAGGGCCACGAAGGGCACTAAGTAGGCCACTGAGGGTAGCAGCTGGGCCACGTAGGACAATGAGGGGGACACAAATGGCGACAGCGGGGCCACGAAGGGCATGCACGTGGGGCCACAACGGGCGCGACTCCTGGGTGCCTGGGTGTCGGGAGCGCAGCGCTTGGGCAAATTGCAGGAAATTCCAACGCAAGGCTATTCTTCAGTAAGTTGCAAGCAAGTCTCCAGCGAGAGCGCGACTCCAGAGCGCTGGGAGAGCGATTCCTGAATAAATTGTTAGGAAGTCCCAAGCGAGAGCGCGATTCCTGAATAAAATGCGAGGAAGTCTCGGGCGGGAGCGGGGGTCCTGCCTAAATTGAAGGAAGTCTCAAGCGGGAGCCGTTGTTGTTGTAACCCGGGGGCCAGGGGCCCACTTTGAGCAGGAAGAGTTTCCCTGTCAAAAAACAGGGTGCGAGCGTCGAGGGGCACACTTTGATTGAGAAAAAACAGTATGCACCGGTGGGGGGGATCAACAATAATTATTCTTCTGAACTCAGAATTTAACTACAACAACAACAACAACAACAACAATTACTAGCACGTGGGGACACACCGTTCTCACCAGTGCCAGGGTTTTCATAGGAGGCGGGCAATACCCCCACTTTGTGGGGGGGCCGGTTCAAGCTCTACCAAATGTCCAAACGACTCTTCGCCACCACCCACACCCAGCTTCCCGCCCTATGACGTTCGGACACTTCACTTCGTGGCATGCGGACGACCGTGGCTACTATTCAGGGCCCCGCGGCCGACGACGACGGCGTGCGCGCGCGAAGAAAAAACGAATGTGTCCCGCATGGTATTATTTGACAGGGATGATGGCCCTGGCAGGTGCGCAACCGTTGTTGCAGAAGTTCGAAAAAGTTGCTCGCAAAAGCCCGTTTGACAGAAATGATTAAAAAGTGTTGGGTTTCCTACGAATCCGCAAGAGCGCGCGGGATGAAATTTTGACATTTTTTTTTGAAAAACCATTGGTTTTTTGATGTTTTTATGTTAAAATCGCTACGAAAACTAAGGTTTTGGAAGGATTTCGTCTTGCGCGCGCGAATGTCCACTTTACCTTATTTTTTGCAAGGGATTCTTGAAGTTTGGTTATGTTAGAACAAGAAATGTCCACTTTAGCTTATTTTTTGCAAGGGAAAACCGATCGTAACAACACAACCGGATCCGGACCAACCCGTTTTGCCTGAGACTTCCTCACGAAAATGATGAAAATGAGGCTGCGGCCTAGGCGCGGCGGGGGGGTCGTGCACCAGGGGCCCCAACAATAATTATTCTTTAGAAGTAATAATGTTCAACAACAACAACAACAACAACAACAACAACAACAACAACTACTACTACTACTACTACTACTACTACAACAACCACAACGAAACAAACAACTAAAATAAACCATCAAAACAACAACTACAACAACAGCAACAAAGAAAAACAACAACCACAACAACAACAACAACAACAACAACAACAACAACAATTACTAGCACGTGGGGACACTCCGTTCTCACCAGTGCCAGGGTTTTCATAGGAGGCGGGCAATACCCCCACTTTGTGGGGGGGCCGGTTCAAGCTCTACCAAATTTCCAAACGACTCTTCGCCACCACCCACACCCAGCTTCCCGCCCTATGACGTTCGGACACTTCACTTCGTGGCATGCGGACGACCGTGGCTACTATTCAGGGCCCCGCGGCCGACGACGACGGCGTGCGCGCGCGAAGAAAAAACGAATGTGTCCCGCATGGTATTATTTGACAGGGATGATGGCCCTGGCAGGTGCGCAACCGTTGTCGCAGAAGTTCGAAAAAGTTGCTCGCAAAAGCCCGTTTGACAGAAATGTTTAAAAAGTGTTGGTTTCCTACGAATCCGCAAGAGCGCGCGGGATGAGATTTTGACATTTTTTTGTTGAAAAACCATTGGTTTTTTGATGTTTTTATGTTAAAATCGCTCCGAACACTAAGCTTTTGGAAGGATTTCGTCTTGCGCGCGCGAATGTCCACTTTACCTTATTTTTTGCAAGGGATTCTTGAAATTTGATTATATTAGAACAAGAAATGTCATTTTATAGTGTTTTTTGCAAGGGAAAGCGGATTACAACAAAACAACCGGATCTTGATCACATCGAATTACCTGAGGCTTCCTCACGAAAATGATGAAAATGTAGCTGCGGCCTAGGCGGCGCAGGGGGGCCGTGCACCAGGGGTCCCAACAATAATTATTCTTTAGAATTAATAATGTTCAACAACATCAACAACAACAACAACAATAATAATAACCACCACCGAACATCATTATCGTATGTATCATCATCGTCATCATCAGCATAATAGTCATCATCACAGTCATATTTATCAACATCATCATCATCGTCATCATCATCATCATCGTCATCATCATCATCACCATCGTCATCATCACCTTCTTCATAGGCATCAGCATCATTATCATCACCTTCATCATTGTCATCATCCTCCTCCTCTTCCTCCTCCTCCTCGTCCTCCTTTTCCTTCTCCTTCTCCTTTTCCTTCTCCTCCTCCTCCTCATCCACCTGCTCCTCTTCCTCCTCCTCCTCTTCCTCCTCCTCCTCGTCCTCCTCCTCGTCCTGCTCCTCCTCCTCCTTTCTTTCTTTCGGCGCAGCTCAGATCCAGTGTAGGATGGCCTTCCAAATGAAAGTTGCACGATTGCCCCTTCAACGCATAATGTTCCGCACGAGCGTCGTCCAAAATAGTTTAAATGCCGTGGCACAACTCTCCAATGCAAGAAGCTCCGCCGTGAAAGAAGATATTGGGCTAGCCATGTATATACTCTTCCGGCCCAAGAGAATGACCTCAACCCCATGCTCTGTATCAACATGTGCTTCCAAGACCCAAGCCAAAGCAGAACACTGCGATGCGGGAGTGCCACCATCACAGTGCATTGCATAGTTGGCGTGGATGAGGTTCAAGGTGAAATCGCTTGGCGGGTATACTTCTTCCCACGAGCTCTGCGCATCCATGGTCACATTAACCAAGTGGTCTGCGATCTTGTTACAATCCCTCTTCCGCCAGAGTGCCGTTTCTCCGTGGGAACGACGGGGCTGCATGCCTTTCAAAATCACATTCGCTAAACTGCGCGTCAATCTTCTGAACGATGGTTGCCAGGACATGTCTGCGAGCGGACACGTGCCCATAGCAAAATCCACCAACGGCTTGCAATCACAGACAAGTAAGAGAACGTCCCTCGGGACCTTCCCACTGAAAGCCCTCACAGTCCGAACCGGCTGCGACGTGGTTCTCCGGGACGTTCTGCAACGTTGGCTATGCTGGATTCGCTCCTCGCAGCGTTGGGCGTGCCATCCAGCGTGCCCGCAGCTGGAGCCGGTTGAGGAAGCCCGTACTTGGCGCACGCGTCGGCCGCGAACGCGCCAAACATTCGCATCCACTCAGCTTGCGATGAGCATCCATCCCGCCAAGTCCGCCAGTCCTCGCCTCGCAGATCACAAAAAACGTCTTCCCAATGAGTATCACGTGCCAGGAAATGCGTGCAATAAACGGGCTCTCTGTCGCTGTACGTAATCGTGTCCACTGCCGCGGTATTTGAAGCCTCCCACCAGAGACGGTTCCTCCTCCTCTTCCTCCTCCTCCTCCCTTCCCTCCTCCTCCTCCTGCTCCTCCTCATCCTCCTCCTAGTCCTCTTCCTCCTCCTCCTCCTCCGCCTCCTGCTCCCCCTCCTCCTCCCTTTCCTCCTCCTCCTCGTCCTCCATTTCCTCCTCCTCCTCTTCCTCCTACTCCTTCTCATCCTCCTCCTCCTCGTCGTCCTCGTCCTCCTCCTCCTCTTCCTCCCTCCTCCTCCTCCTCCTAGTCCTCTTCCTCCTCCTCCTCTTCCTCATCCTCCTCCTCCTCATCCGCCTCCTGCTCCCCCTCCTCCTCCCCTTCCTCCTCTTTTTCCTCCTCCTCCTCCTCCCTCTCATCCTCCTCCTCCTCATCCTCATCCTCCTCCTCGTCCTCTCCTCTCCTCCTCCTCCTCCTCCTCCTCCTCCTCCTCCTCCTCCTCCTCCTCCTCCTCCTCCTCCTCCTCCTACGCCTCCTGCTCCCCCTCCTCATCCCTTTCCTCCTCATCCTCCTCCTCCTCTTTCTCCTCCTCCTCCTCCTCCTCGTCCTCCTCCTCTTCTTCATCGTCATCCTCCTCAACCTGCGCAGCGGGGGCGATATCCCGCTTGGGCATGTCGTTGGCGACGACGAATTTGCCGTTCACCTCGGCCCAGGCCGGCGAAGTGGGGCGCCCGCCGCGACCAGTGCGGCGAATCCTGTGTTCGAAACACTGCGACGCGCATCTCAATACACACCACGCAGGCGTACCACTGTACCCTGCAAACATGCTCGCTCAATGTGTGCCTCGTGTAGCGTGCTACCGACAAAAATCCGATCCAGACATTCGCGGTGAATCAGACCATCCATCCCCGAAACCCTGTACACTGACCAAGACCGAGGCGCGAGAAAAAAACACGGTGCCGACCAGTGGCAGGGCGGCGGTCACCATCCACGCTTGTCCATTCGTGTTCACGACCACTCGCGCATATCAACTGGCGCATGGGTCTGCTTCTCGAAGGCCAAGAACACGAACAAGCTCTGCGAACAGCTTCGTGAGCGGCCGATGACCCCGATTCCTCGGAACTCGCAGCAGCTGCACGTCAGCCCCAGCGGTTCCACGCGGCACTCTTGAGGCAAGTCGCGCTATATCGCTGGCGCTTCTCGACTGGACACCGTCCCAGCCGCGTCGGCGAGGGAGCCGCCCCGAGGATCCCCCTAAACACATCCAGATATATACGCACTTACTGATTTACGTATGTATGTCAGCCAGCGTGGACCCCAGTCCACGATTTCCTGCCATCTGTGCAATGCAAAATGGGCCGAAATCTACGTGGTGCAATCACTTTTTGTTTGCACTGAGTTGTCCATTCCACTGTTCGCGCAATCATCCCACCCACCCACCCGCAAGTTGGTTTGCAGAACCCATGCGGCGACGATTGCGATGCATGCTCGGAGTTGGCTGGTGCATCTCTGCGGCCTCGCTGGCCCGCGCATGCTCGCGCGCGCAGCGACCACATAATTTGGCGCGACCGACGCGGCCGCGGTGGCGCTGACAGCTGGGCACTTCCCAGCGGGCAGTACGGTGCGAGTCGGCGACTTGGGCGGGCGCGGTGGCATTGCAACGTCGACGACGGTGGACGCGATGATGACGGTAGCGATGCTGATGACGATGATGACAACGACGACGGCAAGGCCAGTGACGGCGCCGATGCTGATCACGCCGACGACGATGACGGCGCCTTCGCGTCGGTGATGAAAGTTTGGGAGGGAGGTCGAGGTGCGCGCGCGGCCGACGCGCGAGGATGGCCCGCGCACTGTGATTTGGCACGGACCGTGTCCCCTCCCAGCACGCGCGCAAGGGAGCTCGGAAGATTCCGACGTGCGGCGCGACGGGCCCGTCTGGCCGAATGGAATGAGAATGTTGACAAACCCTTGGTGTCCTCAGGGATTCGCAGGAGCGCGAGTTTGAAGCCCGTACGAAACATAAACATATGGTTCTTGCAGGATTTCGTCATTCGCGCGAGACGACGCACGCGCGTGCACTTCTTCCCACTTGTTGCAAGGGGTTCTTGCGACAGCACACGCGCAAGGGCGTTCGAGCGATTCCGACATATGCGCGCGAGGGGCCCGCTTGGTAGCAACGTATGAACATGTTGGGAATCACAACGGCTTCCTTGAGAATCCGCAAGAGCCCGATCGCAAGGTTGTTTTGACAATTCCTGTTGAGAACCATGTGGCTTTTGAAAAAAAGGGGCATTCGATTTCGACATCCTTACGAAACCTAAGATTGCTTCAAGGATTTCGGCATGCGTTCGCGACGACGCACGCGCGTGCACTTCGTTCCACGTGTTTGAGGAATTATTGAGAACTGCTGAGTTGTCATTAACGAGTGCGCGCGCATGGCAGTTGTTGCAAAGGATGCGGAGGGGATATCAGTTTAACTGGAAAGGTACGACCTCGCATTCAAGATGGACAATGGGGAAGGATCATACGTCAATTGCAATACGAAAGTGGGGCCCGTTAAGTCCGGGGGGAAATCCAAATATTCTTCTACAAAGCAAAATCAATGTCGTGCAAGCTGCGTAAGGCAATATTTATGAAGAGGTCAACGTGATGCAATAAATGTGATACTACATATGCTCATCGACCTTATGTATACGTGTATATGTGTATGTATGCATGTATGGACATGCATACATACGTACATGCAGGCATGTACGCATACATACATGCATGCATCAACACCTACATGCCTACATCACGCATGCATACATATGAACATACCTATATACACGCCTGTGCACATACGCATGTGTATACATACATATGTATGTATACATATATATATACATGTATATATGTACCTGCAGACCTATATATGTATACACATATATACAGACATACATATATATATATATATATATATATATATATATATAGATGTTTCCGCCACCATGCCTCTGGGCACGGACTGGGCGCGCCCTCGGTTCCTTTGCCTCATCCCTGGAGCCTCTGTCCTCAGTTCTGCAGAGTCGTTGCGGAGCCCAGACCTTCAATTCCGAAATCGACTGGGGGCTTCCCGCGTGCCACCTGGGCTCCGGGAAGCGTTCTCGCATAACTTTTCCGGGCCTAAAAAGGCCCGAAGACGGGCCAAGAGGGCCCCGAGCGGCCTCCAAGACGGCCCAAGAAGGCCGCGAGACGCCTAAAGATCGCTCGAAGACGCCCAAGATGGCCTCAAGATAACCCAAGAAGCCTCCAGGCTGCCAAGAGGCCTCCAAGAGGCCTCCGAAGAAGGCTCCAACATGCGAGAAGATGGCCCCAAGAAGGCACATGAGCGTCTCAAGACGGCCCAAGTGGCGACCAAGGCGGCCCCAAAGGGCCCAAGAGAAGGAACACGAACCGAAATTCCGAACCTTCCGCCCCAAGAAAACCGCCATGAGACCCCCAGAGGCGCCCAGGAGGCCACAAGAGGCCCCAAAGAGGCCCCCAAGACACCCCAAGAGGCCCCAAGTAGCCCAAAAGAGGCCCGAAGAGGCCCCAAAACAGCCCCCCAGAGGCCTCAAAAACTGCATCCAAGAGGCCCCCGAGAGGCCTCCCACGAGATCCCACCGAAAATCCAACACGCTTCATACCCACAACCCAGGCGCGGTGGCGGGAAGGGCCGAAGGCCATTAGAGTGTATGCGTGTGTAAATGTATGTGTAAATACACACACGTATACCTACACCTACACCTATACCTATACCTATACCTATACCTATACCTATACCTACACCTATACCTATACCTATACCTACACCTACACCTATACCTATACCTATACCTATACCTATACATATACATAGACCTATACCTATACCTATACCTGTACCTATACCTATGCCTATGCCTATACCTCTACCTATACCTATACCTATACCTATACATATACCTATACCTATACCTATATCTATACCTAGACCTATACCTATACCTATGCCTATACCTATATGTATACACATATATAGATATATATACATATATATGCGTATACCTGTACATAAACGGATGCAAATACATATTATGTACACATTCCTATACATACACATGCACCTGTGCACATGCATATACCCATACACATACATATACCTATACGTATATGAATAGCTATACACATATCTATACAAATACATATACATATGCATAGACATAGACATCTACATATCCATATACAAATACATATATATATATATACAAGTACAAATACATATGCATCGACATATACAAATACATACACATATACACATATATACACATATACATGTACATGTACATGTACATATACATGTACATGTACATACACACATACACATGCATATACATATACATGTGCAAGCATATACGCATACACATATACACATGCATACAAGTATACCTATACATATACATATGCCCATATATATACATACATACATGTCAATATATACGCATGCACATGCATATGAATATGCATGCGTATGTACATATACATCTGCATGTAAGTACATATATACACACACGCAGGCATATACAAGCATTTACACACATACACATACGTGTCCAGATACATTTACATATACACAAGATGCATGTACAAAGTGTATGTACCTATATGTGCACATGTATACATACATACATATGTATAACGGTACACACTAACAAATATACATAAACCTGCACAAACAAAATTAGGTGCATATAAACATGCTTATACACAAAGCCACTGTACACGTGTACATGTACATATACATATAGGTGAACGTATGTACATACTCATACATACACATATACATATGCATATACATATTCACATACATATACATAAACATATGCATATACATATACATATACATATACATATATATATATATACAAATACAGACACAACTACATATACGTATGCATATACATATACATGTACACATACGTGTACATATACATATGATTATGCATACGGGCATACAGAAACTCATACGTATACATACTTCCTTCGATAAATTCATACATGTACCTACACACATACCTGGTGTCTATATATACAGATATATAGATATGTATATATATACATGTACATATACATGTAGACTCTGCATATGCGTATACATGTACATTTACAAAAACCTATGCATGTACATATACATGTACATACAAGCAGTCATACCTGAATGCACTTACATAACCATTTACCTACACACGAATACGTAGACATGTACATGTGCATATACATCTACATATGCATACGAATACGCACACACATATCCATAATCATGTATATATACACATACATATTCATTAACGTATACAAATACCACTACAGGTACATGTGCATATACATACATATATACATGCATACTTGGTGCCGGGTGCGTTAAGCAGTCGATGTTAAGCATTGTATGTGGTGCAACACGTGTTGGGAAAAAACATGTGGCGCGATCCATGTGGTGCATGTTTGCACTTTCATATAAAATGCAGCATGTACCACAAAGGATGCGATGCGACATATGTCCATTAATATGTGCGACACTGTAATACGTTAGTCCATTTATGAGCTGCAATATGTGTGGCGCACTCTGCTGTAAGCAATCGATGAGATGCAATAGATATGATGCAACATATGTGGCGCAACATACGCGGTGCAATTCATTAACCACGCTGCACCGCGCGCGACTACCTCCCATGCTCGTGCAAACATGCCACCCTCCCACCCGCATATTGGTCGGCAAAACTCATAAGGTCGCGACTGCAGTTACAACATGGAGCTCGTCTGCGAATTTCATCGAACTCACTGGCACACGGACCCTCGCGGCGCGTGCAAAGACCATCTTGCGGGGGGACAGCGCAAACGACAGGGTCGACAAACGACGATGACGTGGTTGGCAGAACTCATAAGGTCACGAATGCAATGCAGCGTGGAGCTCCTCGACAATTTCATCGCGTTCATTGGCACGCGGACGCTCATCGCACGGGCGAAATCCATACTGCGGGAAACAACGCGGACGACGGCGTCGACAAACGATGGGAATGATCACGACGCTTCCGACGGCAACCATGACGACGGCGCCCCGCATGGTATTATTTGACAGTGAGCATGCCTGTTGCATGCGCGCGAGGGCATTGGAATAAGTTCGACATGCGCGAACGAAGGCCTCCTTGGACAGGGCAACTGACTAAACGTGGGGCGCCAGGGGAATCCGCAAGAGCGCGCGGGATGAAATGTTGAAAACTTGTTGGAAACCATTCGGTTTGTGATGCTCTCACGCTGAAACCACAACGAAAACAAAGGTTTTGGAAGGACTTCGTCTCGCGCGCGCGCGTGTGGCCACCCGCATGCCAATATTTCATATGGACTCGGGTACTCACCTCATCGTAGATCAACGCATGCGCACCGCATGGTATTATTTGACAAGAGTGGGGGGGGGCGATGCCAGAACTTGTTGGGATGGCATGAGTTCATATGGAAAAAAAACAAGGAGGAAAACTCGTATGTAAATTGCAGCACGTCTGGGGGGAGTGGTAATCCCGGGGGAGTGGCGGAGGTAGAATCTCATGTGTTCTAAGAGAAGAGAACCTACGCGATAAAATCCGCGTGGCGCAATGTGTAGCAATATAAACATACACACACATGCACACACATATAGTTGACGATATACGAATAGATACACAAGGCATACATACATACATACATACATGCACGTGCATATATAATATATATATATATATATATATATATATATATATATATATATATATGTATGTACAAATATAGACATGTATGTATACGCGGTGCAAGCTATGCAGTACAATCCTTGTGGTGCAGTTGATTCTAACAAACGAATTGACACATCCCATGCTCTTGCAAACAGCCCACCCTCCAACCCGAAACTTGGTTTGCTAAACCCACGCGGCGGCATGTGCGATGAACGCTTGGATTGGGCTGGTCCATCTGTGCGGCCGCGCCAACCCTAGCACGCGCACGCAGAGGCCAGATAATCTAACGCCACCGACGCGGCCGCGGGAGCGCTGACACCCGTGCGCATCCCAGCTGGCACTTCACTGCGAGTCGGCGACTTGGGCGGGCGCGGTATAATGGCAACGTCGACAACGGTAGACGCGACGATGATGTTAGCAACGCTGGCGACGATGTTCGCCCCGACGAGGGCGCAGTCAGCGCGGGCGCCGATGTTGATCACGCCGACGACGACGACGACGGCATCCTCGCGCCGGTGATGAAGGTTTTGAAAAGGAGTTCGGCACGCACGCGCGGCAGACGCGCAAAAATAACCCGCGTGGTTTGATGCGACACGGATCGCGCCCCCCCACCACGCGCGCATGGGCGCGCGAATGATGTCGGCATGCGGCGCCAGAGACCCGCTTGGCAGAATGTCACGGAAATGCTGGAATATCCAAAAATGTGCAAGAACGCGCGCACAAGCCTTGTTTGAAAACTGCTGTTCCGAAGGCATGTGTGTTTAAATGTCTTGTGACATTCGCTTTTGAAATCGCTACGAAACCACAGGATGATGAAGGATTACGGCCTGCGCGCGCGACGTCGCGCGCGCGTACTTCGCCCCGTCTGTTGCAGGGGTTTCTCGCGACGGCACGCGCGCACGGGCGTTCGAACGATTTCGGCATGCGCGCGCGAAGCCCGTTTGGTGGCATTTTCTGGGAAGGATGAAAAGCCAAGCGGTTTTCGTAAGAATTCGCCAGAGCACGCGCGCACGCTTTTGTTGAAAATCCGCGTTGCGAAACCCTTTGTTTAATGTTTTTTTACGCTCGATTCTGAAATCCGTTCGATTTTGAAATCCCTACGACGACGCGCGCGCGTGCACTTCGTTCCATGTTTTGGCAACGAGTATTGGAAACTGCTGATTTGGGTTACACGAGTGCGCGCGCATAATACTTTTGGCAAAAGATGACGGGGAGGCGGATACCTGTTGGGCTGGGATGGTACAAATTCAGATTTAGGATGGCCGATGGGGCAGAATCACATGCAAATTGGTGAACGAATAATGGGCACCGATAGTACTCCTTGGGGGGGTCGACTTTATTTTTTTACATAGAAAAAACCTACGTGGTGCGATTGATTCTAACAAACGAATTGACGCATCCCATGCTCTTGCAAACATCCCACCCAACCACCCGCAACTTGGTTTGCAAAACACGCGCGATGGCGATTGCAGCGAGTTCTGGGCGTTGGCTGGTGCATCTCTGCGGCCGCGCCAACCCTGGCACGCGCGCGCAGCGACCAGCTAGTTAGGCGCGACCGACGCGGCCGCGGCGGCGCCGACCGCCGGGCACATCTCAGCGGGCACTTCAGTGCGAGCCGGCGACTTGGGCGGGCGTGGTATCATGACAACGTCGACAACGACAGACACGATGATTAGAGTAGCGATACTGGTGACGTTCGCGGCGACGACGGCGAGGCCAATGACGGCACCAACGCTGCTCGCGTCGACGATGACGGCGTCCTCGCGTCGGTGATGGAGGTTTTGGAAAGAGTTCGACATGCGCGCGCGGCCGACGCGCGAGAGTAGCCGCATGGTGCTATTTGACACTGATCGTGCCCTCCAGCGCGCGCGCAAGGGCGCTCGAATGATTTTGGCGTGCGGCGCGAAAGGCCAGCGTGGCAGAAGTCCATGAAATGTTTGAAACACCTAGTAGTTTTTCAAGAACTCGCAAGAGCGCAAGCGCGCGCATGTTTGAAAACTGTCGTTGCAAACCCATGCTTGTTTTTTACGCATTGTTTGGACACTGGGTCTTGAACTCGCTACGAAACCAAAAATTGTTGAAAGGGTTCCGTCATGCGTGCGCGACGACGCGCGCGCGCACTTCGCCCAATTTTGCGCCTGAGATTCTCGCGACGGCACGCGCGCACAGGCGTTCCAACGATTTCGGAACGCGCACTCGCGAAGCCCGTGTGGTAGAATTTTCTGGAAATGATGAAAAACCCAGAACGGTTTTCTTAAAATTTCGCAACAGCGCGCGCAAGCATTGTTTTGGAAAATCAGTGTTGCGAAACCACTTGCTCTATATAGGTTGTTGGCCAGTCAACAATTTTGAAAATCCTTGCGAAACCGAAAAAGTTGTTAAAGGATTTCGGCATGCACGCGCGGCAACGCGCGCGTGTGCCCTTCGTTCATTTTCTCAACATGGACTCTTGATTTGTGATCAACGAGTGCGCTCGCATAGTTTTTGGGGCAGAAGACGGCGGGAGGGGGCGATACCGGCTCAGCTGGGATGATACGAAGTCATATTTAGGATGGACGATGAGACAGAACCATCATATGTAAACTGCGCATCCCCAGGGGGGATCGATAAGTCCGGCCGCGGGAGGGTGGTGGAGAGCCGAAGGTGGCGCAATGTGATGCAACACATGAGGTGCAGAATATGGTTAGCAAGTAATGTCTGTTCGCACTGAGTTGTCAACTCCACCCCTCGCACAGTCATCCCACCAGCCACCCGCAACTTGGTTTGCAAAACACATGCGGTGGCGATTGCGATGAATGCTTGGCGTTGGCTGGTCCATCCCTGCAGCCGCGCCGACCCAAGAACGCGCACGCAGCGGCCAGCTAGTTTGGCGCGACCTACGCGGCCGCGGTGGCGCTGACCGCCGGGCACATCCCAGCGGGCACTTCAGTGCGAGCCAGCGACTTGGGCGGGCGTGGTATCATGACAACATCCACAACGACAGACACGATGATTAGAGTAGCGATGCTGGTGACGACGTTCGCAGCGACGACGGCGAGGCCAGTGCGGGCGCCGATGCTGATCACGCCGACGACGATGACGGCGTCCTCGCGTCGGTGATGAAGGTTTTGGAAAGAGTTCGACATGCGCGCGCGGCCGACGCGCGAGAGTGGCCGGCATGGCATCATTTGACACGGATCGTGCCCCCCCGCAGGCGCGCAAGGCTGCGCGAATGAAATCGGCATGCGGCGCGAGGGGCCCATTTGGCAGAATTCCACGCGACAATGTATACCAAAAGAACGATTTTTCTGCAGATTTCACAAGAGCGCGAGAGCGCGCTATCTTGAAACGGATGTTGCGAAATCATTTGATGTTATATGTTTTTGGACACTCGGGTTTGAAATCCTTTCGAAGGTGAAAATTGTTTACGGATTTGGGCATGCGCGCGCGACGACGTGGGCGCGTGCACTTCGTCACATGAATTGCAAAGAATTTTCGCGACGGCATGCGCGCAAGGGCGTTCGAAAGATCTCGACATGCGCGCGAGCGCAGACCGTCTGGTAGCACGTTCTGAAAGAAGAGAGAGAGAGAGAGAAACAAAAAAAAAGAACGAACGAACAATCCGATGGTTTCTGAAGAATTCGCAAGAGCGCGAAACCAAGCTGTCTTTATCTGTGTTGCGAAACCCTGTATTTTCTATATGTTTTTTGAACACTCAATTTTGCAATCCTGACGGAACGGAAGGTGTTTGAAGGATTTCGGCACGCGCGCGTGACAACGCGCGCATGTGCACTTCGTCCAATTGTTTGAAAGGGATTGTTGAAAACTGATGATTTTTGATAAACGAGTGCGCGCGCATAGTTTTTTTGGGCAGAGGATGGCGGGGGGGGGGCCGATACAGGCCCCCCTGGGATGGTGTAAATTCATACTTAGGATGGACGATAGGGCAGAACCATACGTAAATTGCGATACGGAAAAGGGAACGGGTAATCCCGGGGGGAGAGTCTTTGTTAAGCAACGCAAAAAAAGGCTAAACAAGGCAAAGCAATGCTATGCAAACCAATGCAGTGCAAAGCGATGCACGGCGATGAGCTGGCGACGGGGCAGCGACGACGGGAACGTAGTCGCCAGACCGCCACACCAGCCCAGACGACGGGCGGCGACGATGCGGCGCAACCTGAAACGAATCCCTTCGCTCGGAGCTCCCCAGAGGCTCTCGACCTCATCTGTCGTGCGGATTTCTCGCCGTCGGTCGGTAACGCGCTGACCCAGATCCGCGCTCACCTGCGACAGCCACGGCCAGGTCCCGAACCCTGGCCAGCCACAAAATACCTCTAAGCAACCAGGTCGGATCGGCGGCGGCGGGCGGAGAAGGGGGGTTCGGGTCAGCCAAAGAGCATCGGAAGGAACCGGCTGACACCGTCAGCGCCGACCCCCGTGACGTGCGCCCCTCCCTCCCGCGCCCCCGTCCGCTCGTGCCCCGGTGCGCTCCGGCACGCCTCGCCGCTTTTCGCACGCCGTCTGATCCCGTGCGGCCACTGGCTGAGAAGAAACGTGCGCCCCGATGGTGGGCTTGTTCTCCACCACCACCACCGCCATAAGGAGGAGGGGGAGGGGGTCCTCCTCCTCCTCCTCCTCCTCCTCCTCCTCCTCCTCCTCCTCCTCCTCCTCCTCCTCCTCTTCGTCCTCCACCGCCTTCCCCCCTCCAACTTATGGTGGTGGTGGTGGTGGAAAACAGGCCCATGACCCGAGCTGGTTGCTCCTGGATCTGGCCTGACCGAATGAGGGCACCCAGCCTCTAACGCCCGTTGATGGCCCCGAGGAGGAGGAGGAGGAGGAGGAGGAGGAGGAGGAGGAGGAAGAGGAGGAGGAGGAGGGGTGCCCTTGGACAGGGTGCCCATGCGTCGCTGCTGCGCCGGGCCATCGCGAGCCAGCAGCGCGCGCACGAGCAGGTGCGGGCGGCCCGCCGGCCGCCGTCGCCTGGAATACGACCTCGAGCTGGTGGGCCGTCGGCGGCAGCATCCGCTTAGCGGCCCAGCGACACACCCTGGGGGTCAAGGGGGGCATGAGGAAGTTGCTTCTTCTTCTTCTTCGAGGGAGGAGGGATGACAGACGACGGAGGACAGAGGACGCAGGGAGAAGCGAGAAGGGAGGACGGATGACGGTGGACAGGGCAGAGGACCGAGGGAGGAGCGAGGAGGCAGGAGGGAGGGAGGCAGAAGCGAGGAGGGAGGAAACTTTTGAATACAAGATACAAGATTCCCTCAAATCATTGGCGGGGTGGTGGACGTGATGCAAAGTATGATTCGTGCCAGGGAGGCTTGCAATGTCCGCTTTGCGGTCCTGGGCAAGCTCACGTTGCGCGTGCATCATCAGATCGGAAAGGCGTGGTGTCCTTCCTCGCTCACCCCGTCCCGCACACAAAGACGTTGCATCACGCAATGACCTTGGTGGAACCAAAAATTCTGGTCCCGCTACTCCCCAGACATCTGCCAGAGTGCGTTCTGACACTGATCTCGAAGCGAATCCAGCCGTGGCGGCGAGGGAAGGGTAATTAGCAGTAGCAATATATCTTGCCATCTCTAGAGAACATCGCGGACGCTGCGATATCCAGACCGAAGCCGTGCCGGGGACCGATGGGCACGTCAGGAGGCAGCCCTGGAGCCCCCAGAAGCTCAGAAGCGCAGGAGCCCAGCAGCGAGCCCAGAACCGCCGCGGCACCCGTGGACCGCTCTTGTGGGCATGGCGGCGCGGCCGCGGCCGCTCCCCAGGCGTGCGATGCCCAAATGTGTTCCATACGCGGCCCCCGGGGGCTCCGGCCCCCTCCCTGGGGCTGGTTCTCCGCCCCGACTCCTGCTTCCGTCGGTCCTGGGGCACGGCGAGGGCTGGCGGCCCACGCCGACCCAGGCCCGGGGCGAAAGCGGGCCCGCGCCGCGGCCTGCCGCGAGATCGGGGCCGAGCAGCGATGGGGGCGGAGCGGCGGGGGGCTGCGGGTCCCGGCGGGGGCCCGCCCGAAGATCGGCTTCGCGAGAGGGCAAGGAATTCTGGTCCGCGGCCGCAAGTGGACGGGCGGCGGTCGGGCGACGGCGGGGCGCACTGGGCAAAGAACGGCACGGGGGGAGAGCAGGAGGAGGAGGAGGAGGAGGAGGAGGAAGAGGAGGAAAAGGAGGGAGGCGGGAAAAGAGGACGACACGGACACGGCGCCTACTCGTCCCGTGGGACGGCCCTACGCGGGGATACGCGGCGGCGCCACGGCGCCTGCAGAGAAATTGAAACTTGATGGAGGTTTGGAAAAAAGTGAGGGAGAACTCGCCGTCCGACCCACTCGATGAGATGATTATGTCCTTGTCTCGGTACGTAGGGTTCCTCGAGCTCAGACCGCAGAGCGATTTCCCGAGCAATTGCTTGCCCGGGTCGCCCGCAGCTTGCACGAATAAAGTCTGCAACATCGTAAATCCAAATTTCGCTGGGACGGTGTAATCGATTGGGTCCCATAGCATAGCCTTTCGGCTCCATTTTCCACGCCGTCCTCAGCTGATCTTCAGAAAGTCTCCATTGCAAGCGCCTCTGCCGCGTGTACCAATTTTCGCACCCCAATTGCCGGCAGTATTGTGCCACTTGTTTTGTTGCGCATTGGATCCAGCCGTGCGTGAGATGAGATGAAAGAGGAGTCGACGTAGCCAGAGGGCGGGCTCCAGATGACCGAACTGAGCGCGAAGCGCCAAACGCGCGGCACCAGGCACTCGCGTGGCGGAGGCGTACGTATGATGTGAACGCGTCGGGACGACGTCTTTCGATTTGTGATGAGTGACGAGGTGGAGGAGGCAGAGGAGGAGGAGGAGGAGGAGGAGGAGGAGGAGGAGAAGGAAGGGGCGAAGGAGGCGGAGGAGGAGGAGGAGGAGGAGGAGCAGGAGCAGGAGGAGGGGGAGAAGAGGAGAAGGAGGCGGCGGAGGCGGCAGAGAGGGGGCGCGAAGCGCGGGCGGCCGGGAGGCCAGGGGCAGGACGGCCAGGCTCCGAGTGCGAAGGACTCGGCCGGGCGCGCCGCAGCACCGCGGCAGGGTGGGGAGCGCCGGCGCCGGAAGTCCGAGGGGGCGCCACCAGCGAAAGCCCACGGGCGCGCAGACATGGGCTGGCGATCCATGGACTTGGCGCGCGGTCACCAAATCCATGGACCGGGGGAGGTGCCCTCCCCGGAGTGCGGCCAGTGCCGCCCCGCTCGGCGGCGGGAATCCGCGACCTCCCGCGGAAACGGGACCCGTCGCTAGTCCACGCCCCCTTGATCCACGTTTGCGATCGCCTGAAATGAAAGCCCACGGACGTGTCAAGGCTGAGGGCGGAGAGCGCAGCACAGTGCGGCCCGTAGTAGCCCCCAGGGCAGGTGAGGGCAGCCAGTGTCACCGCCACCCGCCGCCCCAGGGCCACCCGCGGGGGCGCAGCGCTGGATGGGGCTCCCCCTATGGGGGTTGGTGCGAGCAGGATGCCAGGCCTCTGTGGCCGAGCTGGCACTGAGGGAAGCGGGCCCTGCATGGGACCCCAGGCGACCCCCACGGGGCGGTTTTTTGTCCCGACGCGTTTTCTGTTCGGCGGCCTGGGGGCCCAGGGAAGAGCCCCTGGAGGCAAAAGGTGAAAGAGAAGCAGTAGCAGCAACAATCACAGTCAGTTCAAGACTGCTCGCTCTTCGTTGCCCACGCACCACTCAACAAAAATACCCCCGAACCCTCGATACCCGCGCTCCCGCGCTCTTCGTCTTCGATCGTACCCCCTTTGGGGGGTATGCCCTGATTGTCCTCAACGTGTAGTTGGCGCGGCCCCTGAAACAGGAAGAGGAAGGCGAAAAGACGAAGCGAGAGAGTGAGGAGGGGGGAGGAAACGAAAAGGGGGGACAGGAAGAGAGAGATACTGAGGAGGGAGAAGATTAGCAGGAAGGAGAGGGAGAGAGGGGCAAGAAAATTGGCCAGCGGACCCTACCGGGCGGGTCGGGTGGCCGGATCCCGACGGGCGGGCCAGGCGGGCGGGGCATTTCAAGGGGCGTGCGGGTTTCCACTCAAGCGGGCGGGCGGACACCAGGGGGCAGGTCGGGCGTGCGGACCCTAACGGTTGCGTCCGGCGAGCGGGCCCTAACGGCCGGATCGTACGGGGCACTAAAGCGGGCAGGCGGGCTTCCAAGCCGGCGAGCCAGCGGACCCTAACTGGCGGGTTCGGGCGGGCGGACCCTGACGGGCAGGTCAGATGGGGCATTGAAGCTAAGCGTGCAGATTCCGAAGAAACCTCAGGCGAGAGCGCGATGTCTGACAAACTTGCAAGGAAGTCTCGCGCAAAAAAGCGCAATTCCTGGTCGTCAAGATCGCGGCGCCTGGAAAAATATAAAAAGCACCAGGCGAGAGCGTGATTCCTGAGTAAACTGCGAAGCGTTTCCTTAATACAAAACAAGGTGCGGGCTCCATGAGGTACTCGAATTGAAAAATACGGTGGGCACTAGTGTGGGGGAGATGGACAATGAGTTGTCTTCGGATGCGGAAATTAGAGGACGTCCATGAATACACAGATAGTAGAAACATATACATGCATACATACATACAGACAGACAGACAAGCAGACAGACGTACATACATACACGCACAGACATACATACATACATACATGCATGCATACATGCATACATACTTATATACATACATACAAACATACATACATACATACATACATACATACATACATACATGCATACATACATACATACATACATACATACACACACACATACATACATACATACATACATACATACATACATACATGCATGCATGCATGCATGCATGCATGCATGCATGCATACATACATGCATACATACATACATACATACATACATGTGGAGGGGCTAATTCTACCTATAGTGATGGTTTCGCTTGCTTTGTCGGCTTTGCTTCTTGCTTCGCCTGACGGCCCCAGCGTTGAAGTGCGATCGCATCGCATTGCATGGCTTCCGCATTGCATTGGCATTGCAATCGCATTGTGCTTGCGTTGTCGGCTTTGCTTCTTGCTTCGCCTGACGGCCCCAGCGTTGAAGTGCGATCGCATCGCATTGCATGGCTTCCGCATTGCATTGGCATTGCAATTGCATTGGATTGCATTGCGTTGGATTCCCCCTTTCAGTTCCTGGCCCCGTGGGGGATCTGAGGCGGAGGGAGCAGGAAGGGCGTGGATTGCATTGCGTTGGATTCCCCCTTTCAGTTCCTGGCCCCGTGGGGGATCTGAGGCGGAGGGAGCAGGAAGGGCGTGTACATTGTGTTTTCACCCAGTCCCTCCTGTCTCCCCCCCTGCGTCTGGGGGGTCTGCGGAGGAGGAGGGAGGAGGAGGAGGAGGAGGACGAGGAGTGAGGAGGAGGAGGAAGAGGAGGAGGAGGAGGAGGAGGAGGAGCTGGGGGAGAACGACGACGACGACGACGACGACGACGGCGACGGCGACAACGACGACGACGACGACGGCGGCGACGACGACGACGACGACGACAACGACAATGTTAATTGATTTACATGTTTGTTCTTCTTTATCTCCTTAGTTTTCTCCTAAGTAATCCTCCACACAAGAAATCAATGTGTAATCCGCTACTAAAGAAATCAATGTGTAATCCGCTACAGAAGGGATCCTTGTGTAATCCGCCACAAAGGGGATTAGTTCGTATTCCGCTACAAAAGAAATATATTTGTAATTCGTCACAAAAGGAACCTGTTTGTATAATGATACTAGTGGTATTGAGCACGACACGAAAGCGCTGTGCCTGCGAGTTTATGAACGTTTTTAAAGGAAAAAGAAGCATACGTATCTTTCGTTGAGTTCGGAAAGATCAGGGAAACGAGAAATTGGAATTCCAAATGCTTGTCGAAGATCGCTGTTTTGGCGCGTATCCATGTTGATATAACGTGCGGGTTTCGCGATTGCTAACGCTTACCGCTGCCCGCGAGGGCTTCTTGAGGTTACGAAAAGGGGGAATGTATGTGCATGTTTTGCCGATTTGGGGCGGGCTGGAGCACACAAACATGGGGTCCCTGGGACGCTTGGCGCAGTTCACCGTTGTCGCATATGTGCATTTCAATACTACGTTCAGCATTTTTCGAAGGCATGTGTTTCCTAAGATTCAAGAAGGCTGCCTTTCGGGTGCCTTTCGGGTGCTTTACGGGTGCTTTGACTACGACATCCTTCGGCCGCTTGGAGCAAATCATTGTTTTCGTACCCGCACGTTTCAATTGCAAATCCAACACTTTTCGTGGATACATGTTTTCTTGCATTTTGGTGTGGGCGATTTGCAGGTGCCTTTCGGGTGCTTTGCGGGTGCCTTAGGGGTGCCTTTCGGGTGCTTTACGGTTGCTTTGATAACCGCATCCTTCGGCCGCTGGAAGCAAGTCATTGTTTTCGTACTCGCACGCTTCAATAGCAAATGCAACACTTCTCGAGGATACATTGTTTCTTGCATTTTGGTGTGGGCGATTTGCGGGTGCCTTTCGGGTGCTTTGCGGGTGCCTTAGGGGTGCCTTTCGGGTGCTTCACGGGTGCTTTGACAACGACATCTTTCGGCCGCTGGAAGCAAATCATTGTTTTCTTACTCGCACGCTTCAATTGCAAATGCAGCACTTTTCGTGGATACATTTTTTCTTGCATTTTGGTGTGGGCGATTTGCGGGTGCCTTTCGGGTGCTTTGCGGGTGCCTTAGGGATTCCTTTTCGGGTGCGTTACGGATGCCTTAGGGAATTGGAATTCCAAATGCTTGTCGAATATCTATGTTTTCGCGCGTATTCATTTTGGTATAACGAGTGCGGGTTTCGCGATTGCTAACGCTTACCGCTGCCAGCGAGGGCTTCTTGAGGTTATGAAAAGGGGGAAGTTATGTGCATTTGTTTGCAAATTTCGGGTGGGCCGGAGCACTCAAACATGGGGTCCCTGGAACGCTCGGCGCAGTTCACAGTTGTCGCATATGTACCTGTCAAAACCACGTTCAGCATTTTTCGAAGGCATGAGTTTCCTAAGATTCAAGAAGGTTGCATGCTTGTCGAAGATCACTGTGTTGGCGCGTATCCATTTTGGTATAACGTGTGCGGGTTTCGCGATTGCTAACGCTTACCGCTGCCCGCGAGGGCTTTTTGAGGTTATGAAAAAGGGGAAGTTATGTGCATTTGTGTTTGCAAATTTGGGGTGGGCCGGAGCACTCAAACCTGGGGCCCCTGGGACGCTTGGCGCAGTTCTCCGTTGTCGCATATGTACATTTCAATACCACGTTCAGCATTTGTCGAAGACATGAGTTTCCTAAGATTCAAGAAGGCTGCCTTTCGGGTGCCTTTCGGGTGCCTTTCGGGTGCGTTACGGGTGCTTTGATAACGACACCCTTCGGCCGCTTGGAGCAAATCATTGTTTTCGTATCCGCACGTTTCAATAGCAAATGCATCATTTTTCGGGGAGCCACTTTTTCTTGCATTTTGGTGTGGGCGATTTGCGGGTGCCCTAGGGGTGCCTTTCGGGTGGTTTACTGGTGCTTTGGCAACGACATCCTTCGACCGCTTGGAGCAAATCATTGTTTTCGTATTCGCACGTTTCAACAGCAAACGCAGCCCTTTTCGAGGATATATATTTTCTTGCCTTTTGGTGTGGGCGATTTGCGGGTGCCTTTCGGGTGCTTTGCGGGTGCCTTAGGGGTGCCTTTCGGGTGCTTTACGGTTGCCTTAGGGGTGCCTTTCGTGTGTTGTTGTTCTCTTCTGTCCCTTTTGTCACTGTTGTCCCCTTCGTCCCCTTTTGGTTTCCTTGTGTCCCCTTTGTCCCCTTTGTCAGTTCTTGTCCCTTTTGTCCCCTTGTTGGGTTCATTTTGTAATTAATCTTTTGTCGCGTTTGTCTCTTTTGTCCCCTTTTGTGCCCTTTGTCCCCTTTTGTCCCCTTGTGTTCCCTTTGTCTCCTTTTGTCCCTCTTGTCTCCCTTGTCCCTTTTGTATCATTTTTGACTCCGTTTGTCCCCTTTGTCTTCTTTTGTCGCGCTTGTCTCTTTTGTCCTCTTTTGTCCCCTTGTGTCCCCGGTGTCCCCTTTTGTTCCTCGTGTCCCGTTTGTCCCCTTTTGTCCCCTTTTGTCCCCTTTGTCCCCTTTGTCCCTTTTGTCCCCTTTGTCCCCTTTTGTCTCCTTTGTCCCCATTGCTCCCTTTTTGTCCCCTTTGTCCCTCGAGATGCTTACTGGATATCTCCCAAGGCGTAAGACATCAAATAAAGAGAAACACCAGGGAGACACCAGGGGGACACCAGGAACAGATCGTGAGTTCAACGTCCTCCGAGGACCAGGGGGAGCACCAGAACGAGCCGGACGAGGAGCAGGAGGATCAGTACGATGGGGGAGGGGGAGGATGGGAGAGAGAATGACCAGGCGGACTTCTGTTTTGTCCCCTTTGCCTCTCAGAATGCTTATTGGAGATCGCCCAGGGCGGATGCCTTAGGGGTGCCTTTCGTGTGTTGTTGTTCTTTTCTGTCCCTTTTGTCACTTTTGTCCCCTTCGTCCCCTTTTGTTTCCTTGTGTCCCCTTTGTCCCCTTTGTCAGTTCTTGTCCCTTTTGTCCCCTTGTTGGGTTCCTTTTGTCATCTTTTGTAGCGTTTGTCTCTTTTGACCCCTTTTGTGCCCTTTGCCCCCTTTTGTCCCCTTGTGTTCCCTTTGTCCCCTTTTGTCCCTCTTGTCTCCCTTGTCCCTTTTGTATCATTTTTGACTCCGTTTGTCCCCTTTGTCTTCTTTTGTCGCGCTTGTCTCTTTTGTCCTCTTTTGTCCCCTTGTGTCCCCGGTGTCCCCTTTTGTTCCTCTTGTCCCGTTTGTCCCCTTTTGTCCCCTTTTGTCCCCTTTGTCCCCTTTGTCCCGTTTGTCCCCTTTGTCCCCTTTGCCTCCTTTGTCCCCATTGCCCCCTTTTTGTCCCCTTTGTCCCTCGAGATGCTTATTGGATATCTCCCAAGGCGTAAGACATCCAATAAGAGAAACACCAGGGAGACACTAGGGGGACACCAGGAACATATCGTGAGTTCAACGTCCTCCGATGCCCAGGGGGAGCACCAGAACGAGCCGGAGGAGGAGCAGGAGGATCAGTACGATGGGGGAGGGGGAGGATGGGAGAGAGAATGACCAGGCGGACTTCTGTTTTGTCCCCTTTGCCTCTCAGAATGCTTATTGGAGATCGCCCAGGGCCGGGGGGAAACAATGAAAGAAAGGAGACGCGAGGGAGACACCAGAGAGACACCAGGAATATATCGTGAATTCAGCGTCCTCCGAGGCCCAGAGGAGCACCAGAAGGAGCAGGATGAGGAGCAGGAGGGTCAATAGGAGGGGGAGGAAGAGGATGGGAGAGAAAATGACGAGGCGGAAGAGGAGGAGACACAGCGTCCTCCGAGCGCTCTGGGGAGCCCTTTCCGAGTGACATGCGGATTGCCTTTCGACCGCTCCCGGGGTGCTCATCGGGTGCCTTCGGGGTGCCTTCGGGGTGCCTTTCGGGTGCCTTTCGGGTGCCCTCGGGGTGCTCAACGGGCGCCTTTCGGGAGCCCTCGGGGTGCCCACCGAGGACAGTGAATAAGCAGTTCAGGGTACTCGGAGGACGTCGAACGCACGATATCTCTCGGTGTCCTTGGTGCCTCCCTGGCCCCCTATTCGCAATTTGTTTGTTGTTTTTTAGGCCCTGGAAGACCTCCCGTAAGCACCCCGAGAGCACCCGAAAGGCACCCGAAACGTACCCGAAAATATCGTAATGTGTCTTGGGCAGATTCCCCTTATCATCGTTGTCAACATATTTGTTCGAAGTTGCTTTCGCAAGTTTCTTGGAATTCCGCCGCGTAGTTCCATTATGTGGGTATACACCTAGTTCTGGATGAAAATACAATTCGTGACAAACACCACAAAGCCTGCATATACATATTCAGAAACACCATCTGGCCAACATAGCGTGTTTAAGTATAGTCTCCGGATTTGCGCCCCCCGCCCGATTGCGCTGCTGCTGATGCTGCTTATGCCATTAGCGGTGTTGTGGTGGGGGAAACAAACTGCGACCGTGGAGTCGGCGAGGCTGCGAACATATGCGTTCGAAGTTGCTTATTTAGATTTCGCTCGCATTGATGATATCCGTAGTCGTTTGGGCTCAAGGTGTGGTTTGAACAGGCATACTGGCATGGACTCAGGAACCCAGCAAGGGAACCAAGTAAGGGGAACCAGCAAGGAACCCAACAAAGAAACCAACCAAAGGGAACCAGCTAGAGAGCCCAGCAACAGTGTAGTGTATCGTGTGTTGTTGTATTGATTACATATTGTTTACTACTAGAACGCATTGCCGCCATGTAGTCTCAAGCGAGGTTGACGCACTCCCCAGTCGCCCCTCGATTCTCAAGAGTGCTTTCATCTCCCCAGCAACAGACACCACACGCGATTCGCTCGCGATGGCTGTTCTTTGCTTAGGTTTTGATCGGTCAAATCCACTGCGATATTCGTATGATTATGAGCCGATCTCTTCCAGCAAATCTTTCGCTAGATCTGATGATCTAAGATCGGTGTTCTCGATGTGACTGTTGAGCCGATTTGAATATGACAACTGATCGAAGAAGTTGTGGTCGTATGATAATTTCCTAGATCGCGCTGCCGATTGGTAGATGTACCGCCAGACGCTGGCGCAGGTGCCGCAGAGCCGCCTGCTTCATCGCCTGGCGGGGGCGACGGAACTGTTCAGCCTGGCAAGCTGGGAGCGCTGGTGCGCCCCTCTTTGCGCTGACGGCGCCGTGCAGAAGGCCCCTTCTCCTTTTGCCGCCGAGAGGAAAGCGCTTCAGGCGCGGGCCTCTCAGTGGCGCGCAGCGAAAAGCGCTGCTGGGCGCCGCCGCGGCAGAGGTAGCCGGAAGCGCACTGTGTTCTCTCTGCAGAAGCGCCCCGCCGCTAACGTGTAGGAGTCGCCATGATAGATGCGTGCTGGACCGAGAAACGCAAAGAAAGAACACATCAGCGGCTGACGTAAGCAGAGTTGAAATCGGAGCGATGTTGGTGGAATTGGTGGAGCTGGCGGTGAGGGTCGGGGCGGTGGGCCTGGGGAGTTGGTGGAGTTGGTGGAGATGGTAGAGATGGTGGGGTTGGTGTAGTTGGTGGAGTTGGTGGAGTAAGCCGAGCTGGCGGAGTTGGTGGGGTTGGCGGAGCTGGTGGAGTGAGTTGACCGAGTTGGTGGAGTCTCACTCCGCAGCCTGTGGAGTCTCACTCCACCATCTCCACCAACTCCACCAACTCCACAGACTCCCCCAGCTCGACCAACTCCTCCACCAACTCCACTAATTCCACCAACTCCACCAACTCCGCCAACCACCAACTCCACCAACTCCACCAGCCCCCACCAGCTCCACCAGCTCCACCAACTCCACCAACTCCACCAACTCCAGGAGCTGGTGGAGTTGGTGGAGTTGGTGGATTTGGTGGAGTTGGTGGAGCTGGCGGAGCTGGTGGAGCTGGTGGAATTGGTGGAGTCGGTGGAGTTGGTGGAGTTGGTAGAGTTGGTGGAGTGAGACCCCACAGACTGCGGAGTGAGACTCCACCAACTCCACCAACTCCACCAACTCCACCAACTCCACCAATTCCACCAGCTCCACCAGCTCCGCCAGCTTCACCAACTCCACCAACTCCACCAAGTCCACCAACTGCAGTGAGACCCCATTGGTGGAGTTGGTGGACTTGGTGGAGCTGGTGGGGTTGGTAGAGTTGGTGGAGTTGGTGGAGTTGGTGGAGTTGGTGGAGCCGGTGGATGTGTTGGAGCTGGTGGAGTTTGGGTGGAGTTGGTGGAGTTTCTGGAGCTGGCGGAGCTGGTGGAGCTGGTGGAGTTGGTGGAGTTGGTGGAGTTGGTGAAGTTGGTGGAGTTGGTGGAGTCTCACTTTGCAGACTGTGGGGTCTCACTCCACCTACTCAACCAACTCCACCAACTCCACCAACTCCACCAACTCCACCAACTCCACCAACTCCATCAACTCCACCAACTCCACCAACTCCACCAACTCCACCAGCTCCGCCAGCTCCGCCAGCTCCACCAATTCGACCAACCCCACCAACTCCACCAACTCCACCATTTCCTGGAGCTGGTGGAGTTGGTGGAGTTGGCGGAGTCTCACTCCGCAGCCTGTGGAGTCTCACTCCACCAACTCCGCCAACTCCACCAACTCCACCAACTCCACTAACTCCACCAACTACACCAACTCCACCAGCTCCGCCAGCTTCACCAACTCCACCAACTCCACCAACTCCACCAGCTCCTGGAGTTGGTGGAGCTGGTGGAGCTGGTGGGGGCTGGTGGGGCTGGTGGAGCTGGTGGAGTCGATGGAGTTGGTGGAGTTGGTGGAGTTGGTGGAGTTGGTCGGCCCTGTCTCCAATTGACCATTTCCACCAACACGCGAAGCCGATAAAGCAAGCGAAACCATCACTATAGGTAGAATTAACCCTCTCACATACATACATACATCCATCCATCCATTGCATGCATGCATGCATGCATGCATGCATGCATGCATGCATGCATGCATGTATACATACATACATACATACATACATACATACATACATACATACATACATACATACATACATACATACACACACACACACATTCATGCATGCATGCATGCATGCATACGTACGTACATACATACATACATACATACATACATGCATACATACATACATACACATGCATGCAGACAGACAGACAGACAGGCAAACAGACTTGTTTGGTCTGCGGGTCGAGAGCGAGCCTCTTCCGGTTAAGAGCTAAGGCAGACAGAAAGACATACATACGTAAATACATGCATACATATATGCATGCATGCATGCATGCATATATATATATATATACATAAATGCATACATCATACATACATACATGCATGCATGCATCCAAACATATATACATACATAAATGTCTACAAACTTCCGTTCATGTGTATATACATATATATAAATATATACATCCGCCACCGTAGTTGGAGTGTCCTCCACCTTTCGACTTTCCTGTCTTGAATACTGCGCATATCCTTCAACGGGCCCACAGCCCAGATTTCCATATCTTTGTGGCGCTCTTGGGAACGATCACGTGACTGTTAGTTCCAAAGGCAAGAGGAACCTCAGACAGGCCAAAAGGCCCCCCAGAGGTCCCAAAGACGGTCCAAGATGGTCCCGAGTCGCCCAAGGTCCGCTCCAAGACGCCCAAGATGGCCCACAGACAGCGCAAGAGGCACCCAAGAAGCCCCAAGAGGGCTCCAAGAGGCCCCCCAAGACGGAGATGCCAAAATCATTGCTTTTCCAATAGATGTTTGAAAGGTGTTGGTGTTCTCGCAATTTCGGGTCTTTGACGCTCCACGACGGTCCAAGAGGCCCCCAAGATGGCCCCAAGACTGCCCCAGAGGCCTCCAAAAGCGCCCCCAGACGGCCCAAGATGGCCCCAAAACGCCCCAAGACGGCCCATTAGGGCCCCGATCAAGGCCCAAGAGAGGCCCCGGAGGGGGAACACGAACCGACATTTCGAGCCCTTCACTCCAAGATGGCCCCCGAGACCGCCAGCAGGACCCCAAGAGGCCCCCCGCAAGCTCCAGCACACCCCAAAGAGGCCCAAATCAGGTCCCAAGAGGTCCCGAACAGACTCCCGAAGCCCCCAAAACATATAGAGATATACATACATACGCAAATACATACATGCATGCATGCATGCATGCATGCATGCATGCATGCATACAGACAGACAGACAGACAGACAGACAGACAGACAGACAGACAGACAGACATGCATGCATAAATGAATACATGTTTACACACACGCCCACAGAGACATGCATACATGCACGTGTATATTATTCATGAACATATATACACACATACATACATACATGCATACACGCACAAACATACATACATACATACATACATACATACATACATACATACATACATACATGCATGCATGCATGCATGCATGCATGCATGCATGGATGAATGCATACATACACACGTACAGCCATGCATGCATGAGTACATTCATACCTACAGACATGCATACATACATACATGCATGTAAACATGCGTACATACATTCATACATGGGTTAATGCATGCATGCATGCATACAGACATACAGACATACATACATGCATGCATGAATGCATGAATACAGACATACATTCATACATACATACATAAATGCATGCTGGTGTACATACATAGATACACGTGTGTATGTATATAGAACTATGTATGTGTGCACAAACATATATTTATATATACGTATAAAGATTATGTAAGGTATACACATATCTACAAACATACATACATACAGACATACATACATACATGCATCTATACAGGTATGCACACATACATGCATAGATGCATACATGCATGCGTGCATACGTGCATACGTACGCACGTACATTCGTACAGAATTGCATGCATGCACGCATTCATACATACACATGTACAGGCATGCATGAAGTGATGCATGCATGCATGCATGCATGCATGTGTTCATATATGCATTGGTGCACGCATACATCCATACAGACGTACGTACATACATGCATGCATACACACAGATATACCTACATGCATGCATACAGTCATAAGTATGTACGTACGTGTATAATTATGTTTGTGTGGGGCAGGCGGGGGGGATGAGCGAAAGCTTACTGAATTAAGGAGAAAACTCTTTCCCTCTTCATCGGCCAAAGCTGGTGACAGAGCTTAAACTCCGATGGGCATATGTATTTATATCTACAGAGGCCTCTGCACGGAGCTCGAAAGGTATACTCTCTTTTGCACGGACCGTCCCCCCCACGCCAGAGCACAGACCGCACCCCGAGGCCAAAGCTGGATTCGCAGACCACCATCCGCAGACTGGGGTCGACCACCATCCGAAAGACTGGGGCCAGAACGCTCCACGGCCTCGGGGGCCAGGGGAGGCTCGACGGCCTTGGGGGGGGCCCAGCAAAGAGAACCCCCTGAGAGCCCAGCAGGACCTTGCCCATGAAGCTCGAGCTCTCGCGAGACTTAATTACACTTGCCACTTAGGGCGGTATGTGGGTGGGCCAGAACAGCTGCCATGCAAGCGAAAGCGGCCGATGTGACACGCTACCCCCCACGACGCCCACTCATCTTCCGTAAACGTATACATGTGTGGGGCTGGCGGGGGGGGGTGAGCGAAAGCTTACTGAATTAAGGAGAAAACTTTGTCCCTACTCATCGGCCAAAGCTGTTGACAGAGCTTAAACTCCGATGGGCATATGTATTTATATCTACAGAGGCCTCTGCACGGAGCTCGAAAGGTATACTCTCTTTTGCACGGACCGTCCCCCCCACGCCAGAGCACAGACCGCACCCCGAGGCCAGAGCTGGATTCGCAGACCACCATCCGCAGACTGGGGTCGACCACCATCCGAAAGACTGGGGCCAGAACGCTCCACGGCCTCGGGGGCCAGGGGAGGCTCGACGGCCTTGGGGGGGGCCCAGCAAAGAGAACCCTCTGAGAGCCCAGCAGGACCTTGCCCATGAAGCTCGCCAACTCTCGAAAAAGACACCGAAGCTCTCCATTCTGTGTTTTTCCTCTGGCCGTAGGCCGAAGAAATATCAAGACTGGCGACGGCAGCTCTGGCAGCAGCTCGCACCAGTCACGAAAGATTAGTTGCAGCAGGTCACGGGCTGCAAAACGCACAGACACGAGACAAGTCTCCCGACGGCAGGTAGCACGGGCGCGGTACTCCGCGCGTCAGGCTGTAAAGTGACAGGGCGAGGTGCAGGCACCGATCTGCTGGAGCCAAGCACGGAACAAGTCAAGGAAGGCGCGCGCTGCAGGGCCAAAGCCGGCACACACGCCGCAGCTGTGGAGGACGACTGCGCCAACCAGCGGGTCGTCGAGCGTGGCCTGCTCCCGCGCGCTCTTCTGGCCGGACGCATTGGTCCAGGGCAATGACACACGCCTCGGGCACAGGGTTCAGGATAGCGGCGCCTCACCTCAGCATGTGCTGCACGCCGCTGAGGGTGTCATTGGCAAGACTATTTGTGCACCCTTTTCGGCCCACAAGTGCGCAGGGTAAACGCGCCGGCAAACACAATAACGTTCTACGTCAAAGGCAGCGGCAGACCATTGGCAGCAAGGTAGTCAACATAAAGCTGAGCGCCAGTGTCGAGGCGCTCATCCTGGCGTTTTCTCCGTCTCTCCAGCCCAGCTCCGGCAGCGCGGCGGTCAGCAGGGTCACTCGCATCCCCTATCGCGGAGACGCGCGGGGGGGCGTCCGCGGGGCTCCGAGCCGACGACGTGAAGCCGAAGACCGCCTGCGCGCCGATCGCCAGCTCCCACGCCGAGAGGGTCCGCATCACCATGGAACACAGGACTGCTGAAGCGGTGCTTGGACAGCACACCGTGTTGACTATGCTGCCGAGCAGGTGCAGGAAGACGCGCTGGCGGCGGCGCCTTGACCGCTTCGCCATGGGGAAACATCATCGGCGCGCCCTGGCACCTGACAGCGTTGACGTAACCCGCTGCATCCCACAGTGGCTGCCTGGCGGGCCAATGCCTGGGGCGAACTCTTCCCGCGGGAAGATCTCGTTGAGCGTCTCCCAGGCCCCAGCGGTTCTGATGTACGCACTGTTATTCCGGGACCCCATGACGAGCCCCTGACGATGCGTCTGGACGCGTCCAGCTCGCATTACTCCTCCACGTCAGGCCTCGCAAGCTCTGTCAAGAGGATGTTGTACGGCACGCCTGGCCGGTCCCACAGTGGCAGATGAGCAGGGCCCCGCGCAGCGACACCAACCTCTGCAGGAGAGCTGGTTGTATGCGGATCCAACCAGCGAACAGGGCAACAGCGCCCTCCCGTGACCTCACGGAGATCGCCGAGAAGGGGGGGTGCCTCACTGCGAGGCAGCCAGGGCCCACTGCCGAGACACACGACCCACGTAGATGGGACCGCCAGCGCGTCCAGTATGGCGTGCAGGCCCTCGTCGATCTCGGAGCGGCCCCAGTGCAGCGACGGCGCGTCGCCGGCCCACAGCATCTCGCCGCCAGCCCACGCTCACGCACTGCGTGCAGCTCACCCAGCGAGGGCACTGGGACCAGCCGCCCAGCACCGAAGGCCCAGTGGCCGATCATCCCGGCCACCACCTCGCACTGGAAGGAGTTGCCCGCGAGGGACTGTTGAAGAGCATCGTACTTGGCGGGCTCGATCTCCGCCTCGCTGCTCATCATGCACGGCACAGTGTGGTCCTCCGGGCAGACCATCAGCTTCTCTCGTATCCTGGCGCCAGACGGCTCGACGCGGTCGTCCGCCCAGTGCAAGCACCACTTGCCACGGAACTGGTAGGGCGGCGAAGCGAAGCCACCCGTCTCCCAGCTCGCCAGCTCCGCAGTGCCGCACTCCTCAATGCCCGCCGGCCTGGGGCGCAGCTGCGAGCACGGCATCCAGCGCCCGAAGGTCGGCAGCAGCTCGCCCCACAGCGGGACCTGAACACGCAGCCTCGGCTGGGAGCCACTCCTCGAGCGGCGGCCGCTCCGCCTCCAGCGCCGCCCCGCAGGCGCACCGCACGTCCTGGGTCTTGGCCCGCACCACGACGGGCACAGCCTCGAACGACGGCAGGAAGCCCCACGAGACCCAGTGGAGCCGCGGACGTCGGACCCAGCCGACATCCAGCCACGATCTCCGGCAGGGTGCGGCCGAAGAGCTGGTTCGGGCGAATCACGTCGCACTCGGGCACCGACATGACGTTCTCCCCGACGAAGACGATCGACGCCTCCGGCATGGCCGCCGCAGCATATCCTCGACCCGCACCATGTGGTCGGCAGGCCCGCCCGCGGGGCGGCGAGGCCCTGCCGAGCGACGTCGGACCCGCGAAGACCCGGCACGGGAAGCCACCCACCACCAGCACGCACGACACGCGGCCACGGGCGCGTAGCAGGGCTGCCATGGCCGCCGGGTCCGCCTCCATCACGTCCCCCAGGTGCTGCCAGCTGGGGTAGCTGCGCCGAGCCATCCGCATCGCCGGGGGGCCAACCCGAACGGTAGGCGCACGGCAAGGACCAGTCCGAGGGCCTCGGAAACCCGGCACCCGCCGACGATCCCGCCGAAGCCACTCACGAGGCCAGTCACCTCCTCGCATGCGGCGTCCGCTGGTCGCTGCCACCCCTCGGGCAGCGCGCGCCCACGGTCGGAGAAGGCGTCGCCATAGATCACGGCGCCAGAGGCCAGGGCGAGGGCTCGCGGGCCGCTTCCGGGCGAGGGCCCAGCTGGCCGCCAGCGGCCGCCAAGAAGAAGCGAACTCGAACTCAGCGGCCCAGCAGAATGCGCACCGCCCGCCTCCTGGCCCGTCTCAAGCGCAGCGTCCACAGCGTGAGGCTGGCCATCACGGTCAGGCAGCCCGTGGAGGCTGCCGAGCGCCCTCGACCAAGTCGACGGGCACCCCCAAGGTTGTCGTTCACAGCACTTGATGGATACCCTCGGCCGGCGACCCCGGGGGGCCCGCAGCCGCGTAGCAGGCGCGGCCCTCGGAGATGAGCTCGGGCACCGTCTCTGCAGCATCGCGGCCGCGGACTTGCTCACGATCTCTACGACCTCCAGGTTGTCAATGTAGACCATCCGCGCCGCACGGCATGGATCCTCCACGCTGAACGGCAGCCTCGGCGTCGAGTGACCTCCCCGCTGGGCGGCAGCCTGCGAGGGACAGAGGTACTCCGCTGCAGCAGGTGCGGTGGAGGTGGGTCGTCACGCCCACGGAACTGATCCAGCCCAGGCCGACCACCCGCAAGCAGATGCGCGCGGTCCCGCCGCCCTTCAGGCCAAGCAAGTCCGAGGGGGCGGCGGAGCCAACAACGGTGTAAGGCCGCCGCGCAGGCGACCCGCGAAGACGTAGAAGAAGGCCTCCTTGCCCGCGCCGCGCCACAGCAGACCCTCCGACTCGGACAGCGCCAGGCCGTCCAGCTGGATCATGGTCGGGAGCTCGGGGGCGACTCCCACGATGCACTCCTGGCACGTGTTCGACGGGATAAGGTTGGTGGTCAGCCTCAGGGTCGGCCGGCGCCTGCGCTGCAGACCGCGGGCACGCCGCGCAACTCGGGCACCCCGAAAGCCCCGTGCACGTCCGGCAGCGTCAGCTCGTCCAGCCCCTGCTCCAGCGTCAGCCAATGTGGCGCCGAGATCTCGTTCCCGCCGCAGACGATCATGGATCCTTCAGCCGCACTGCAGTCGAGAACCGGTGACAGAGCCGACTCGGCCCGTGTAGCCAAGTGGAGGCGGCGACCGAGAGCGGCCAGGGCTGCCTCCCGCGCGGTCTAGGTCCGACCTCGACGGGGTCTGGCCAGCCTCGGGGGAGCCGAACCAAGCCTCCCAGTGCAGAGTCAGGACAGCGACCACCCGTCTGCAGTGTAGTCCTTCCCACTCCTTGTCGCTAAGAATGGGTCCTCGCCCTGCTGGACGATCTGGGACCTGATGAAAGAAGGGTACGGTAACGGCAACAGATCTCGCTGAAGCCGACCTCCCATGTCGGCCGAATGCTCCCGTGGCTTTATCTCGAGGGAATATCCAGTGGAGCGAACGGAAGGAACCTGGGAACTCGCGGACTACATTCTACCTCATGGGGACCACGTCGGAAAAGTTCCCACAGAGGGTCACTCCCCGCGCCAGCCCACGGGCCCCGCCCTGCCAGCGGATCTGCCCTGTCGCAGCCGGCAACCGTGCTGCAGATCGGCGGGCACGGCGAGGATGCTGGGCGGCCCGCGGTGGCAGCATCATGACGCCCAGGAACCAGCCCCGAAGACGGCGAGCGCAACGGCGAAGTCCAGGGCGGTCTGCACGAGCGGGCAACCTCGGCACACGCGGTCACATCCGCACGCGCTCCGTCAGCGCCGGCACCACCAGCTCGCTGCCTCACTCTCGCCGCAGGAAGGCCGCCTCGACCTCGGCCCGGGCGCCTCCTGCCGCCGCGGCGGCGGTCGAAAAGGGGGGGGGCCTGGCCTCCTAGCGGACCTTGCCGCGGGCCCGCTGCCGCCGCAGCCGCGGGCCAGTCCTGCCCGAAGACGTGGCGCTCCGAGCTCGCCGCCAGAGAGACACGCCTCGGCTCGCACGCCACCCTCAGGTGCGGGCTGGCGCCTCGAGGCGTCCTCAGCGAGCCCAGAGATGGCGGCCTGCCCGCGCTGCCTGAGCGCGCTGCGCCTGGGCGGCCCGCGGGCGGGGCTGCGCCTGGGGCCCTGCCCAAGGCCCAGCTGGGCCTACCGCCCGCAGGGGAAGAAGCGGCCACGGCCGCGCCCGCTGCTCCTGCCGCGACCGCGGCTCTGCTGGTGGCTCGGCGAGGGCGAGTCGGCTCTGCCGCTTCCGCGCCCGCCTCCTCGGGTCGGGCTCGACGCTCGCCCTGGCCCCTGCCACCGAGCTTGCCGCAGCTCTTGGCGTCCAGCAGCCTCCTGCGCAGCATCGCCACGTGCCGCGCCAGGCCCTGCTCGCCCATCGAGGCCAAGAAGAGCCGCGCGTCCGGCACGACCCCAGCTCGCTCGCCATCCGCCAGTACGCGTCGGCCAGGGACAGCTCCAGAACCTCGAACCTCCGCACAGCACGTCGCACAACTCCGCCAGGCATCCGTTCTCCAGCGAGTCCAGCACGGTCGCCAGCGCCTGCAGCACACGCTGAGTGTTGATCAGCATATGCCCTGGAGGGTGATGGCCGAACACCACGACCCGCAAGTATCCCATGACCTTCGCACGAGCCTCTGAGCGGCCCGCCCCTCTTCCTGCAGACCCCTGCCGCGGCTGATGTTCTTCATCATCGCCTCGTCGTGAAGGGCACCTGGGCGCTTCGCCACCAGCAGCCGCACGCTGCCGACGCAGGAGGGGGGCCTCGCCAAGACGCGACTCTCCGTCGTCGTCCCTGCGCGAGCCTGGGGCGCCCCGGGGGCAGCGTCGACCGCGGCCGCCAGCGGCGCCGCCAGGCGTCGTCGCTGCACCCTGCGTGCGCGCCGCGGCAGCACCCGCCAGGCGGTCGGAGGTCGGGCCTCCGAGGGGGGCGCCCCCTGCCAAGGCCACGCCGCCGCCGGGCCCGCCGAAGATGCTCGGGCGCACCCATGGCTCCACGAACGCGCGGTTCAAGCGCAGCCGCAGCCACTCGACGTGCGGGACTCCTCGGCCAGGCTCGGCGGGCCCCCCGCACAGTGCCGGCCCCTGCCCGCACGAGCGCAGGAGGCTGCAGGCCCAGCGCCGCGCGGCGGGGACAGGCCATCCAGCTGCTTCGCCTCGACCACCAGCGACGCTCTCCTGAACTGGGCGCATCGTACTGCTCAGAGCGGCCCGTGGCCCCGATCTCCTCTTACCTCGAACGAGGCAGTCCCGCTGATGCCCCCAGCTGCAACCTAGGTCAGGAGCACGAGATTCGCACCTCGGTGCCAGGCGGCACCAGGCAGGGCCACGGGCTGCCGCCCCGGACCGTCCACGAGAGTCCCAGCCGCGCGCCGGCCGTGGGGGGCGTCCGGCTCGCCTGCCACCGCGATCGGCAGTCCATGGATCGTCGGCCCCCAGGTGCCGCACGTGGAGGAGGGCCACCAGGGGGGGAGGCCGACGCCGCCGTCCACGAGTGCCCCCACCAGCGCAGCGCCCACGTCGCCGAGGGGAAGCCTCCGCCCCAGGCACGGCGCCGCCACCCGGGGGCGCCTCAGCACCCGCGCCGCCTCCGAGGTCGGGCAGGCCGGGCAGCGCCGTCAGGCCAGGCGCCGCAGATGCGCCAGCGCCCTCGCCGCGGGCGCGGCCGCCGTAGCACCGCCGACCGCCGCAGCCGCCGCCAGGCCGGAGCAGCCGCGGGAAGGCGACGGCGCCTCCGCCTCTCTCCGCGGCTCCTCGCCCGAGGCCGCCGGCGCCGCGCCCTCGGCTGCGGCCGCGCGCACGGCCCCAGGACTTTCGCCTTAGCCTTAGCCTCGGCCCGGCCCCTGGCGACGGCCCTCGCCTTTGGCGATCTCGACCCCCCAGGCCGGCGAGCGCGAAGAGCAGCGCGTCCGAGACCCGGGCGGACACGAGCAGCACCGCCCTTTCCTCCACGCCGAGGCGGGCGTGCCACCCCGCCTGCTGGGTCAGCCCGATGACGTAGCCCAGCTCGCAGACCTCCAGGAGGGCTCCGCCTTCGGCCAGGGCCAGCGACCCCCCTTGCCCGAGGGGTCCAGCGCACCAGCCGCAGAGGCACACGGGCGGCGGGCGCGGCACGGTGGTCCTCGGGAGCGGATCTGCCCTCCCTGGAGGGCGCAAAACCAGCCAGAACAGCTGCCATGCAAGCGAAAGCGGCCGATGTGACACGCTACCCCCCCGACGCCCACACATCTTCCGTAAACGTATACATAGATGCATGTGTATGTGATGTTGCACGCACACCTACAATATCAAGAAACAACCCAACAAATGGAGGGTCCCGCCTCATCCTTTTGAGGTAAGAGAATTGGCGGAGAAAGGCAGGACCGACGCTCGGCTCTGGAGCGGGGCTCTGCGTTCAACTCACCGACTCAGCGCGCATGGGGCTCGCCGGGCCAACTGCTCGATCGGGACTGGGATCTCATAAATTGAAGGCCGCCGTGCGACGTCGCCGAGGCTCCGCGCCGCCGCCACTACCCACCACCGTCTCTGGGGACGTCAACTGACCACCTCACCGGTCCTGGGAGTCCTGGGCCCGAGATCGGTGTGTGTGCTCCTTCCTGGCTTGGCCGGGGAGACGCAGACACCAATCCTGGGACCAGGATCGCCTGGCCAAGGTCGGTGTATGTCGACGCCCTCAATGCTGGGTTCTAATAAACCCCAGCGTCCTCTTGCAAGAGGACTGACTTCCTTTGTCCTCCAGCCATCTGAGATCCCAAGAAGCGAGAGCACACTCACTCTTGAACTCGACCAGGCGCAGTTTAGGCAGGCCTCTGAGGGAGGAGGCGGGAAGGAGGGAGAAGGGAGTGGAGGGAGAGGGGGAGGGAGGGAGGGAGAAGGAAAGGGTGCGAGGGAGGGAGGGGGGGGGGAAAGAAGAGGGAAAAGGGAGAGGTGGAAGGGAATGAGGAGGGATGAGGAGGGATGAGGGAGGAGGCGGAAATGGGGGGAGGAGAAAGGGCAAGGGGAAGGAGGCAGTGGAGGAGAGTGGAAGGGAGGGCGGAGGAGGACTGCGGCTGTGCGTCGGAAGCAGCATACGTCCCGCGCTCCCTTTCGCCCCTGCCGCAGCGATTTCGGTGCCGTCGGCAAGCCTTTGCAGCATCCACTTCGCCCCGTCTGTCAGAACCGATTCTCTCCGTGCGCCCGTGCAGGGTCGGCGCGATAACATCCCCGCGACGCTGTGCTCCTGATCCTGGTCCTAACCCCTCTCACTCTCGCGGCTCGCGCAGGGGTCCTGCCGGAGGCCGTTCGCTTGACAGAGGTCTGCGGCTTCATGGTCGAGCTCCTGTCCGCCCAGTCGGCGAACAAGCGCTTCGAGAAGGGCTCCTCCCGCCGAGTCGATTGCAAAGATCAACCTCAGAAGCACAACGAGACGACCTGCGCGTGGACCGACTTCGTTCCGTTGGCTGGGGAACACAAGACCGGGGACAACACAGGGCAAGTACGAGCTCAAGGACTTCGAGGCCACGGTAGCCGCCACGAGGCCGAGGGGACCGAGCATCGATTAAGCGATCCCCATCGCCACCGGCGTGGCCTCGGCCCCACTGGCCCGTTTACCCCTCCGAATGGGGATATGGGCTGTGCCCGTCGGGTTTCGAGGGGCATATCCCCAGCTGGGGTGGCGGTATGGTGAGCGCTGGGAAACCGTTGCCCAGTGAGGATGGGAACAGGTTCTACGATACTGGGGGGCAGCCAGGAGGAGCAGCCAGGAGGAGGGCCCAACCACAGGATATCCCAGCCACAGAGGGCAGCACCAGGGCCAGGGACAGCCGGGGACAGTGCCGAGCCCGAGAAACTCGGCCACATCTTGGGGCCGCACCAGGACCGGGAGCAAGGTGGAGCCAAGGAAGCCCGCGGCAGCGGAGAGCAGAACCAGAGCCAAGGGACAGCCAAGGTCAAGGCCGAGCCACGGAAGCCTTCATGGGAGCCTCTGTGGACCTCCGCGGCCCTATCATAAACGTGATTTCGACCAAATTTCGTCCAGCCCCCTTCACTCTCTCGCCCAGGTTTCGTCCTGATTCCGTCCAAACGTCAACCAAATCCGACGGAATCAAAACGAAATCCAAAAAACCATAAGGAATTCTGGGACCCTCTGAGCCTCCCATGAAGGATCGCACAATTCTGATGCCAGTTTACACAGAACCCTTCAGAACAAGCGCTCCTTCGTAACAGAGCAAAGATTCGAATCTCTACAGGAAACGCCACCAGAATCTAAAACTGCCGTGCGCAGGCGAGGAAGGCACAGCGAATATGCCAAGAACTCACGACGAGCCCCTTCGGAACAGCACCATCGCCCTCGTGCCCGGAGGCCAGTCCTGCACTTGCTGTGCAGCTGCTGCTCCGCACTACGTGGTGAACGAATGCGAGGCGGGAATTCAGCCTGGGAGCCGACGTCCCGGTGCCCCAGCGGGCGGTGGATATGGATGTATATTTCGGCCTCCGGGGGCCCGAACATGTCCAGATCCAACGCCTGCCGAGGCTCCGAAAACTGACCCTCCAGGCGGTGGACATGGACAAATTCCCGCCTCGGAATGAAAGAAGGGGCACACGCCAAAGTGAGCATCGATGAAAGCAACAACGGAAAAGAGGAAAGTACGGAACGGAAAAAGAGCAGACGGCAGAATGGAAAGGGAGGGAGGGGGAGAAGGAACGCGAAGATAAGGCACAAGAAAGGCATGAAAGACCTTCTCGGACCACTCCCGTCTAGCGAGGAAAAAAGGACGGCGATGAAATTCAGTTGGTCGGAGGGGCCCACACATACAGGAAGAACAAAGCAAAGCCGCCCCGCTGTAAATCCAGACCAAAGCCGGCACAGATCCACCATGGGGTGCACACGATGACAGGGGCATGGCGACCCCTATCCACGACGTCGTGGCGCTGACCAGAGAAAAAAGCAGTCTTGGGGAAATACAATGGGGGGGCGTCCACAATCCATAGTGACGCCTTCAGATAGCCCCCTCGGCTGTGTGCATCCCCGACTTGCCTCCCTTTTTTTGACTGACAGGTTTTGGGGGGGAACTCGGGAAGTGGGGCAGCGAGACCGCCTACGACATGAGGAAGCCAGGGCGCGGACGGAGGAAAGAGATGAACAAAGATATTACAGAATTAGACGGGGAATTCAAAAAAGAAGGAACGATAATAAGGGAAATGTACTTCACGGTTCAAAATATGTACGCACCACCCCGGCCGACACTGCGGAGGCCAAGAACTGCAACCTCCCATGCCGAGAGTCCTCCGTGACAGATAGGGCCGTCGGCGTGGCGAAAGAGTCGATGCCGAAGAAAGCGTAGACAGAGACCACTTCATCTGGTGTACCCTCTGGTCCCGACCAGCCTGGTATGTAAGACACCTGGCGAGCGCAACAAATATCCTGACAACAACAAGATAGAGAAGCGATGCCTGCCCTCGACTGCCAGGTCGTTGCGTGGCGAATATACTGACTATATACTTGAAAAAACGAAATTACACTTGAAAACAACTATAACATGTGTAGAGAGACTGCATAAACTGCTGCACCAAATTCGGAAGTAGTACGTGGCGAAAAACAGTGTGGCCTACAGGGAAGGACATTCAGCAATCCCAAAAAAAAAATTCAACATTACCTCACACACACACACACACACACAAACACACACGAGTATTTCCAGAAATTTACTCCGTTGGAATGTTGTTTGTCATGTTTCTCTATTGGTGAAAATTACCCCAGCCAAACACCCCAATAGCAGCAAAAGGACTGTGGGACCTGTGGGACATGTGGGCCATGTGAGATCTGTGGAACCTCTGGGACCTGTGCGACATGTGGGGCAAGTGTGACACACAGGGCCTGTGGAACCGGTGGCTCGCGAGACCTGGGGACATGATGTGGGACCTGCAGAACCTGCGGAACTCGTGGGCTTTGGGATATGTGGGACCTGTGGGACACGTGCGGCCTGTACCACCTGCGGGACCTGTGGGGCACGTAGGACCCGTGGGACCTGTGGGACCTGAGGCACCTGTTGGGTTTGTGGCGCCTGTGGGACCTGTGGGACTTGTAGGACCCGTTGTACCTGTGGGATATGTGAGGCTTGCGGGGCCCCTCGGGCATGTCAGAATTATGAAACCTGTGCGGTTTGTACGACCTACTTGCGCCCGTGCATCACGTGGAACATGTGGGACCAGTGAGCCTTGTGGCTCCTGTGGGATATGTGGAACAGGTGTGACCTGTGGGACCTGTGGACCTGTGGGACCTGTGAGACCTAGGGGACCTGTGGGAGATGTGAGACTACTGGCCCGTGAGACCTGTCCGAACTGTGGGACCATGGGACAGGTGAGAACAATGGACTTTCGCTATTTTTGAAACCTGCAAGACCTGCATGACCTATGGGACCTGTGGGACCTATGGGGCAGGTGAGAAAAGTGGACCTGTGGCAATTATGGGACCCGCGAGACCTGTGTGAACTGCGGGACATGTGGGACCTGGACAACATTGGTGCACTGGTCGCGATAGCTGCCATTACAAGCACCTCGCTTCCCCCTCCCCCCTGGTAACGTCACGATTCCCGCCGGCGGTGCTTGGGAAGCTTGGGAACAACCAAATAATCTCGCAAAGCAGAAAACGATTGAAACCTGCTATGGCCCAATGCGTAGCAGGCCCCGAATGCGCCGGACTTGCGATGGTTAGCCACGGAAACCTGAAAGCAGCGTAAAGAACTGCTAAACATAAGATCTGATGTTGCTACATATGTTAACTTCCCTCTTCCGTTTCATCCTCTTCTCCCCCCTCCTCCTGCTCCTCCTCCTCCTCCTCCTCCTCTTCGTCCTCCTCCCCCTCCTCCCCCTCCTCCTCCTCCTCCTCCTCCTCCTCCTCCTCCTCCTCCTCCTCCCTTCTCCTCATCCTTCTCCTCCTCCTCATCCTCTCCTCTTCCTCCTCCCCCTCCTCCTCCTCCTCCTCCTCCTCCTCCTCCTCCTCCTCCTCCTCCTCATCCCCATCATCATCATCATCATCATCATCATCATCATCATCATCATCATCATCATCATCATCATCATCATCATCATCATCCTCTTCCTCCTCCGCCTTTTCCTTCTTCCCCTCTTCTGGTCCTCCTCCTCCTCCTCCCTCTTCCTCCTCCTCCTGTTCTTCCTCCTTATCCTCCTCTTCCTCTCGTCGTCATCCCCCGCACTAGATTTCAGCATGTTTTACAAAAGGACAGATGAATGAACGTGGGAGTCCAAAGAAGGGAAATCGAGGCAAAAGACCAAGCCGACTTTGGCTACACGTGTGATATCAATTCGCGTTTTGTTGGAAAAAAACAAAAACAAAGCTTGGGACACCCTGAACCCGAAAAGGTAATGGCCTCGTCGTCGTCCTCTTCCCTCCTCCCCTTTCTGCTTCCCACGTTCCGCATCGCGTTCAATTTCTCAACAACGCGCGCACCACAATCGTTGGGGCACTGGAGGGCGCGCGGAATGGCGCAAGCTCATGCCATCCAACTCTAACCGAACTGTCCTAAGACAGGCGTTCGCATGCGCGCACCGAACACCACACCGGCCCTCGAGCACCACGCTAGAAACATAAGTAAAACAATGACAACGAGAAGAGGAAACAATGAGGAGGACGACAAGGCCGTTTCCAATGTCGGGCCCAGCAAGCTGTTCGCGCGCATAATGTCGGACCCAAATGTCGGGCCCACAAACCGACAAGAAAACAAAAAGTTTCAACCTGGCTGCTCCGATCCCCCCTCCCATCAGTGTTGTTGTTTTTGTGCGAAATACTTTGCGATCGAATCAAACAGACGGAGATGAGGAACGGATGAACGCGACGACGACGAAGCGACGACAACAACGAAAACGACGACGACGAAGACGACGACACATGCAGAAGCCGCGCTAAAAAAAACACATAAATCAAAATCCCCGTGATATCGCCTGAAACAAAAGATGCGAAGACGCACCAACTGGCATCGTCAACGGCCCTGATCCAAAACGGTACTGGCGCACCATGCTCTCCATCGCAGGCCCCTCATCTAAATGCACCGGAAAAACATGTATGGCAATGAAGTCATTTCCAGAGCGTGGAAAGAGCACCGGGCGCATGCAGAAACGGCTTTCGAAAACTCGTTTTCTCGCGCATCGTTTTTACCCGTGAGTTGCACGAGTGCTTCTGTGAGCTCCTGGCGGAGCACAAGTCGAACCAGCCAGTTAACGTCGATGTCTGGTTTCATGGAACCTGAGTTCACGAAATTGACCGATGCAGACCGCCGACGCTTGAACGTGACGAAGGGCATCGTGGCGCAGGCGCTGAGTCCAGAGACGCAGGCGACCAAAATCGCCATTTCGAGAGAGGTGGATCCAGTTCGTGATGAGCTCGATGATCTGCGCGGTCGCGTCCAATGCTGAAGGATCACCCAACATCTTCAGTCCTTCATCGAAGCGACATTGGCCATCGTCAAGCCGTTGGATGTTTCGAATCTTCAGGTTGCCGCCATCGGTTTCAAATCGATAAGCATCGAGTCTCGCATGTCTGAGTGACAGCGTTCGGCAAATTCGATTGATCAATCGATAAGGCCGACGTCGGTTGGACATTGTCATAATGGTCCGAGAAACAACCGTCAGCCGAGTTCTGCTTCATTCTTACAACTCTCACACATGGTATCTGCGCGGGAGTTTTTACAGAAAGCTGGCGGCAGGGGCACGAAATTCGGTTCATCGGACAATTCTTCAGTCACGTTGAAGCCAGCAACAAGCAAGGTAAACATTACCAGAAATTGGGCTTTGAAAAAGGCCACAGAGCTTGTCGAGCAGGCGGCTGGAGGTCGCGATGTTCGCGCCGATTTTAAGGGGCGTTCTGTCGCTGTCGACGGTGCACCAGCATTCGAGCAGAGCAGCGGCGAGCTCGAGGGAAATTTCTGGCCCCTTTTTGTCACTTGAAGCTCCCGGCCCACTGGTGGCCGGGGGGCGCTTTTTCCACTCCTTCCTCGTCTTCGCCCGTTTCCTTTGACGTGTGTCCCGCCCTCCACTTTGCGGATAGTGAGCGGTCTCCCCCAGGCAGACTTCGTCGTCGCGGTCCCAGATCAGCAGCGTCGCCATTGAGGAGTATCTATAACGGAAATTACGTCGCGGCACCAGTTCTCCGAGCGCACAGCTATCAAGCCAGAGCAGCGCGGCCCAGGTCACTTCATGCGCCACCCGGCTTAAACCGGTTAATTCAGCGAGCGGGGCCCGGCCTAGCCCGAGCGCAGCCCACCTGAACCCGAACATTCCGTTTGCAGGAATCGGAGCGAGGGCCGCCTCAGCCCAGATCCAAACGCGGGGTGCCTGAACCCAGCATTTTCGAATGCACGGCGCCTTTTCCTGGAGGGCACGGGCACCCCCCCTCCTCGTTTCCCTCGTTTGCCTCGCCCTCATCCTTCTTTTTCTCAAGCCCTCTCCTCCTCGTTCTCTCGTCAGGAGCCTAATCCAGCGAGTTCACCTCGGGCAGGCGGTCGGCGCGAATCCCGGCCAGCGCGTGTCTTCGATCTTTCTGATCGCACCATCTTCTGTTCTAAAATACAAGGTTTCCTCGCAAAGCAAGCAGAACCCAGCGCTCGCCTCACCCACCCCACCTCTCCCCCGTCTGGTTTGCCTCAGTGGGGCGCATTTGGACGGCAACGTTCGGTATCCATGTCTCGAGAGACTTGCCTTGATCGCTCGTCGGGACAGGAAAGTTCACGGGGGTGGTGTTGCGGTTGTTGCTGCCGAATATCATTCCGACGTTGTTTCATTCGCAAAAGTATCAGAGTTCGCCGAAAACGGGCTACCGATTGACTGTCACGCAGATCCAGTACTTCTACGATATTGGAACAGGCATCCATACTATAGCGGAGGCCTTTCGTTTCCAAGCTTGGGGGTTACGTTGCGCGAGTTAGAGCAGCAGCATATACGCAGCACGATCGAAGATGATACGAACGCGCACCACACTGGCTGCTTGCGTCAGTCGCCGCACACGATGTCAGCAGCCACGGCCCTCCGAGATTAAGCTGCTTCCAATGCGCACGTCAGCCGACTCGCGGCCCGCGTCTTCTCGATCTTGTTTTACGTGACAGCCCACTGTGGAAATCTTAAATCACTTGCCTGATCATTGCCCCATCTCCCTTCGCGCCCCCCTTCCGCCTTTTTATCTTAAACCTCCATGCGCACTCATCGGCTTTACTCTCGCGCTCAATGGCACGACTTGCATCGGTTACTAAGTTCCGAGGACCGGCGGCGGATAGATTCCGCGACGCCCAGCGCAGCAGCAGCAGCAGCCTTCATTAGCAACGCGATTTGGTAAGGAATTGCAGCTTTCATCCTTTGCAGCGCTGGTCAATTTCAGAGCTCACTCTTGGCTGGATCCGCGCTGTCTCGATCTTGTCCGCAGCAACTGCGAGGCCGCCGGCACTGCGACCGCCCCCGCAACAAGCGCGGCACGGAACCAAGGTCTGCTTCGCGCGCATTTGGCACACGCGATCCACGCGCGTGGCCCCTTACGCCCCCTCAGAAGACGTTGCAAGCAATGGTGGGTTGATCCAATCATCTGATGCCCGGTGCATCGAAACCCAGCAGCCCAGCGCTTGAGCGCACGAACGGCGCTTGGCTCTGTCTCGGGATGCGCAGGCAGAAGTCTTTGCGCATTATTTTGCTGCCACTCGCGCACTAAAATCCAAAACGAATTCAGCGATCATTCCCTTTTTGGTCCCTCCTTGCTTCTTTCATACCCCGCGCAACCGCCATGCCCGGCGCTCTCTCCAGACAGCGGCGCGGGTCCGGATCTGATCCAAGCGATTGTTTTGAAGCACTGCTCAAAAGCTGTCTTTCCATCTAGCCGAGCTGGCCTGCGGATCGTCGATTCAGGTGTGGCCGCAGCGTTGGCGCCCACAAATCTCCCGATTTACAAGCGTGGAACGCCGTCGAATGCTGATCTGCACAGAACGCTTCAACTGCGCAAATGTCCACAATTACCGAACAAGCCGAGTGCACAACGGCGCTAACTTGAAATGCGGACAAACGCCCTTGGCCAAAAGGCCAACGCAAGAATGTCTTGAACAAAATGAAGCACACGGAGTGCACTGCGTGCGCGATCGCAAACGCGCAATATTCGGTGGCTTTTCTACAGAAACACAATTTTCAATGCACTTTGTTTAATTTTTGTCCCCAACCCTCCCGCGTTGGGTACTCGTTATGCATAGAGCACTGCGGTCGCGTCTTCTTCCTCCTCCCGCCTCCTCCTCTCTCCCCCCCTCCTATCGTCGGGCTGCGATCTGTGAAACTGCCGCCACTTTCGAGGGCTGCCAGGGTGGCCAGCGGAGTGACGCCCCACGCAAACTCAGAGACCTCGCCATTCCTGGGGGGCTGCGATCTGTGAAACTGTCGCTACTTTTGAGGGTTGCTGGGGTGGCCACCACAGTGACGCCCTACGCAGACTCAGATTAGACCTCGCCATCCCTGGGGGGTGCGATCTGCGAAACTGTCGCCACATTCGAAAACAGACTAGACCTCGCCATCCCTGGGGGCTGCGATCTTTGAAACTGTCGCTACTTTTGAGGGCTGCTGGGGGGTCCAGCGGAGTGACGCCCCACGCAGACTGAGATTAAACCTCGCCATCCATGGGGGGCGATCTGCGACTCGTAGAGCTTCCCTAAGAGCGAAGCCACGAAGCTAGAGAGTAATTCCGGCAAGCTGGGGGGCTAGTTGGCAAAAATCTCGACGGAAGTTTTGCATAATTGCGCTCGGTTTAAATTCGATGTCTCTGAATTTGAGCATTCGATAGAACTCTAATAGTTTATTTTCGATCGCACCGTCGCTCGCCATCTTAATATCAGGTCGATCCAGTATATACTACTGCTTAAAAGGAATCAGACGGGATCGGCTGTTGAGTGTTATCTCCACAAGTGCTGGCGGCTTTCTGAACTTATCTCGAGCTGTAGAAGAGCTACAGAGCTGGCAGGCACACCTTATCTATCTAGAATCATCAGGCGCGTTAGTCTCGAGTATCTAGATGTCCGAACTCGGCCTGCTACCAGAGCTGGGTCCAAAAATCTGTTCGTACTCTGCTAGATTTTTTAGAGATAGTGATGAGTGTCTTAATTAACTCAAGCTGCAGATGAGCTACAAGCTGTTTGGCATAGCAATCGACAGAGAATCAGAAGCAAAGTCTGAAGTATCTAGATGCCCGAACTCGGTCTGCTACCAGAGCTGGATCCGAAAAATGATTCGTACTCTGCTAATCATTTTAGAGATGATGATGCGTTCTCGATGTAACTCGAGCTTGAGATGAGCTACAAAGCTGTTTGGCACAGCAACCGGGAAGAGTTCATCATACGCTCTATTCCCAAGTATCTATATGCCTGGACTTGGCCTGCTACCATAGCCGTGTCCGAAACAAAAAAAAAATGCTGAAACCCGAAAACAAGTACTCGTACTCCTGCTTCTCGTCCTCTTCCTTCTTCTCCTTCTCCTCCTCCCGTTCCTCCTTCATCTGCTCCTTCTTCCATTTCTGCCCCTGCTCCTTCTCTTCCTTCTTCTCCTGATCTTCCTCCTCTTCACCATCATCGCCCCTCTTCTCCCTCTCCACCTCCCTCCTGCTTGTCATTCCCGCTCTTCCTCCTCCCCCCCTTCTCATCCGCCTGGTCTGTTTTCTCCGTCTCTTCGTCTTCCTCGGCCTCCCCGATCTCCTCCTCATCACTCCTTCTTTTCCTCCACGCCCTCCTCCATGGAACCGCACCCTCGCGCGCGCGGAATGCGAGATTGCCGCGTCCGCATCCCATTCGTGCATATCGAGCTCTGGGTTCCCGGCGGTAACCAAATCTAACGGGCCACCGCGGGCCCCCAGTGAAACTGTTGCCACTTTCGAGGGCTGCTGGGGCGCAGCGGAGTGAGGCCCTCCGACGCCCTCGCACCACTAGGTCGCGGCCTGCGCCGCTGAGAGCGAATACAAGACAGAACGTGGCGAGGGATCCGATACGCACAGAAAGCAGTACCCTCGTCAAACACCAATGCACAGACACGTCAGGCAAACTCGAATTAAACCTCGCCATCTGGAGGGTTGCGATCTGCGAAACATATTCGCTGGTGGCTCCAGGAATAGCGCCATGTATAGTCATGTTCGATCTCGCCAGGGGTGAAGAAACTCTCGCAACTGTCGAGGGCTGCCACTTTCGAGGGCTGCCGGGGTGCGGAGTGATCCACGCCAACTTAAATTAGACCTTGCCCCCCACGGGCTGCCACTTTCAAGACTGCCGGTGAGTCCAGGCGGAGCGAGGCACGATCTGGCCGGGACCTCACCGTGCCTGGGGGTTGCAATCTACGAAACTGTCGACACAAGGGCTGATGGGGGGTCACCACCTTCTGCTGGAAATCCAGCGAATCTGGTCATATGCGGACTCAGCCTAGCTCGCCATGCTGAACTGAAAAAAATGTCGGACCTTGCAATAAGCACCGCGTGGCCATTCATATTTATTTTAATATATATATATATATATATATATATATATATATGTATATGTGTATATATATACATACATATATACATACAAACAAACATACATATATACATACATACACATATGTATGTATTATCATGTTGTTTGTCTTTCTCTTTATGCTGAATGTCTTCCCTTGATCATCAATATCGTCATTGTTCTCCTCTTCGACTTTATGTATACATATATGTATATAAAAACAGAAACAACAAAACGACAATAATAAAAAAAGTTTTAAACTAGGCAGCGTTGACACGACTGCAAATGTGTAAACACGACCGGCGCTGTCCAATATTGGTCAATGTTTAGATTATGTTCTTTTTTATTTTGCCTCAATATGCTTGGATGTTTTCTTTTTTTTGAATGTTTTATCTTATTTTTAAACTTGTATCAGCCTCGGACACGCATGAACTCCTCACCACTTGCCTTTTTCCGACAGGCGAACAAGCGGCCGCCGATCGATGGGAGACATTTTGCACTAAAAATACCCCCCCCCAAAAAAAAAAAAAAAACTGGGACGGAAGAGAGAGAGAGAGGGAGAGAGAGAGAGAGAGAGAGAGAGAGAGAGAGAGAGGGGGGGAAAAAAAAAAAGAAAAAAAAACAAAAAAAAGGAAGGGGGGGAAGAAGAAAGGAACGAGGGAAACAAACGACACCCTGCTCAAGCCGGCGGCCACGCACGATGGGCCAAGAGCGGGTGAAAAGCGAAGGATTGGCGCCACGACAGCAAAGTGCAACACTGCGCGTCTCCTGCGCGCACACGCGAGCACCGGAAAGCTCTAAGACACTGTTGAAAGTCGCGAACAGACAATTGGTTAACGATAGCCTGTGGAAAAATATTGCACGAACGAACGCCCCCCAGAGCGTACCGGAGAACATAATCTGGCGAGAAAACATTGCAAGGATCGAAAACTTGCCTGTTGAGGGGGGGGGCGGAGAATGGGGAAGGAACGGGAAGAGGCAGGGGCAAGGGAAAGGCGGAAGAATTGGGCAAACATGGGAGGACCCGGGCCAATAGCACTGCGATGAATGAGACCGAGAATGGCGATGTCTCGGCGGACACACAAAGAAGCGAGGCCATGATCCAACAATGCGGCTTCGTCTGATAGCTCCAGAGCGCGTAGAAAACGACGTTGCACAGATTCTATAACCGACGGGGCAGAGGACGAGGCGTAGCTTATAGCTGCCGCCCGATATTCAATATAAGACAAAACACTGCTTTTGAACACGAGAATCAGTTCCCGAGCGCTGCAATACCTGTGGCAATGGGGAATAGAAGAGCAGCGCCAGCCAGCTTCGCGCGCACACTCCGAGATCACATCGCCCATCAAAAGCTTGCAATCAAAGACGACTCGCAAGGATCTAAAACCGTCGCCGCGCAGACGGGAATGCGAGAGGATTCGCATACTCTCCTTGGAGGGATCAAAAGCAACGCCGTTTGCTTGACCCCAAGTGTGGAGCTCAGACTGGCTGGCGCATAGCGGCGTAAGCTTCCGCATTGTTCTCGCCAAGCGCTGAGACTGCGACCCGGAGGTAAACCGTCCACCGTGGCTACCGCCGGGAACTCGCAGAGCTTCCTCGCGCAACGCGGGCGCGGCAATCTCGCACGCCGCGCGTGTAAGGGCGCGGTCTCACGGAGGAGGACTGGAGGAAAAAAAGGAGTGAGGGAGAAAGAGATGAAGCAGACTGAGGAAGAGAAGGAACGAAATAAAAAGCAGGAGGAGGAGAAGGACGGAAAAATCAAAAAAAGGCATCGCATCGCTAAAGAACTAATAGACTACGAATAGTTCCCCACATGTTTCGTGGGGTTCTGGTTTTCTTCCCTGCCGCGGCGCACCCGCGTCTCCTCCTCCTCACCCCCCCCCCCCCTCCTCCCCCCCCTCTTCCTCTCCTCACCCGCGCTCAACACATGCGCACGGCAAGCACGCGAGACACGCGTCTATACACAGCCGCACGCATGCACACACTCGCACACAACACACACACACACACACACACACACACACACACACACCATACAACGCTCGTGCGCGCCGGATACGTGGCAGGCGCAGCAGTTTCTCGACACCACAGGGGGTGCGCAGGGGGTGGTCTCTCAGTGCGGTCTCTATCCGTCGCACGCTCGCAAAACGCGGCAAGCGTGGCATTTCCTCGACACCAGGGGGGTGCGCAGGGGGTGCGGTCTCTATCCGTCGCACGTTCGCAAAGCGCGGCAGGCGTGGCATTTCCTCGATAGCAGAGGGGGTGCGCAGGGGGTGCGGTCTCTATCCGTCGCACGCCCGCAAAGCGCGGCAGGCGTGGCATTTCCTCGACACCAGGGGGGTGCGCAGGGGGTGCGGTCTCTATCCGTCGCACGCTCCGCAAAGCGCGGCAGGCGTGCATTTCCTCGACACCAGGGGGGTGCGCAGGGGGTGCGGTCTCTATCCGTCGCACGCTCGCAAAGCGCGGCAGGCGTGGCATTTCCTCGACACCAGAGGGGGTGCGCAGGGGTGCGGTCTCTATCCGTCGCACGCTCGCAAAGCGCGGCAGGCGTGGCATTTCCTCGACACCAGGAGGGTGCGCAGGGGGTGCGGTCTCTATCCGTCGCACGCTCGCAAAGCGCGGCAGGCGTGGCAGTTCATCGACACGAGAGGGGGTGCGCAGTTGGTGCGGTCTGTATCCGTCGCACGCTCGCAAAGCGCGGCAGGCGTGGCATTTCCTCGACACCAGGGGGGTGCGCAGGGGGTGCGGTCTGTATCCGTCGCACGCTCGCAAAGCGCGGCAGGCGTGGTAGTTCATCGACACGAGAGGGGGTGCGCAGTTGGTGCGGTCTGTATCCGTCGCACGCTCGCACAGCGCGGCAGGCGTGGCATTTCCTCCACACCAGGGGGGTGCGCAGGGGGTGCGGTCTCTATCCGTCGCACGGTCGCAAAGCGCGGCAGGCGTAGCATTTCCTCGACACCAGGGGGGGTGCGCAGGGGGTGCGGTCTCTATCCGTCGCACGCTCGCAAAGCGCGGCAGGCGTGGCATTTCCTCGACACCAGAGGGGGTGCGCAGGGGGTGCGGTCTCTATCCGGCGCACGCTCGCAAAGCGCGGCAAGCGTGGCATTTCTTCGACACCAGGAGGGTGCGCAGGGGATGCGGTCTCCATCCGTCGCACGCTCGCAATGCGCGGCAGGCGTGGTAGTTCATCGACACGAGAGGGGGTGCGCAGTTGGTGCGGTCTGCATCCGTCGCACGCTCGCACAGCGCGGCAGGCGTGGCCATTTCCTCCACACCAGGAGCGGGCGCAGGGGTGCGGTCTCTATCCGTCGCACGCTCGCAAAGCGCGGCAGGCGTGGTAGTGTATCGACACGAGAGGGGGTGCGCTGGGGGTGCGGTCTCTATCCGTCGCACGTTTGCAAATCGCGGCAGGCGTGGCATTCCTTCGACACCAGGGGGGGGCGCAGGGGGTGCGGTCTCTATCCGTCGCACGCCCGCAAAGCGCGGCAGGCGTGACATTTCCTCGACACCAGGGGGTGCGCGCAGGGGGTGCGGTCTCTATCCGTCGCACGCTCGCAAAAAGCGCGGCAGGCGTGGCTTTCCTCGACACCAGGGGGGGTGCGCAGGGGGTGCGGTCCGTATCCGGCGCACGCTCGCAAAGCGCGGCAGGCGTGGCATTTCCTCGACACCAGGAGGTGCGCAGGGGATGCGGTCTCCATCCGTCGCACGCTCGCAAAGCGCAGCAGGCGTGGTAGTTCATCGACACGAGAGGGGGTGCGCAGTTGGTGCGGTCTGTATCCGTCGCACGCTCGCACAGCGCGGCAGGCGTGGCATTTCCTCCACACCACGGGGGGTGCGCAGGGGGTGCGGTCTCTATCCGCCGCACGGTCGCAAAGCGCGGCAGGCGTAGCATTTCCTCCACACTAGGGGGGTTGCGCAGGGGGTGCGGGCTCGATCCGCCGCACGCTCGCAAAGCGCGGCAAGCGTAGCATTTCCTCGACACCAAGGGGGGGTGCGCAGGGGGTGCGGTCTCTATCCGTCGCACGCTCGCAAAGCGCGGCAGGCGTAGCATTTCCTCGACACCAGGGGGGGCGCGCAAGGGTCGCACGCTCGCAAAGCGCGGCAGGCGTAGCAGTTCCGCGGCAGGCAAACACATAAGACTTAAATCAAGTATGCGGGTTTCCTCGATAGCGTAAGTTTTGCAATCCAACTCTGGAAGCAAAACGAGTTCGGCATCTGAATACTTGAGACTAGCGCGACCTATGAGTTCCTTCAGATTGCTGCGCCGAACAACTCTGGCAGCTCGAGCGATCAAAGAAGTTATTATTATCTCTCTGAAAATTAGCAGAGCACGAACAATTGTTCGGACCCCAACTCTGGTAACAAATCGAAAGTGGGCATCTAGAAACTTTAAATAAGTGCGTCTAATGTGTTCCTTCCCGTTGTTTTATTTTTTATGTTGCATCGGCCTCGTTAGCGCGAACAGCCCCACCACTGGCGAAAAAGCCGGCTGTCGTGAACACGCCTGCCCCGCAGCGAAAACCACCGAAGGCGCGCGGAAACGGGCGCGGCTCTCTGCGAATGGGGGGGGAAAGGGGGAAGGAGAGGGAAAGAAGGAGGGAGAGAAGAAGGAAGGGGGAGAAGCACAGCAGCAGACAGAAGACGACGAGGGGGAGGAGAGGGGCGGGAAGGAGGGAGAAGGGCCGAGCCCTGGATCTGCAATCGCGCCAAAAAAGCGCGCGCGAGGTGATCCACACCCGGCGGCCAGAGGAGGGGGAGGAGGGAGGAGGAGAAGAGGGCGACCAAACGAACGCAGCAGAGAAGGGGGAAAGAGGAGGGAACGGGAAGACAAAAAGGGGGGAGAGAGAGAGAGAGAGAGAGAGAGAGAGAGAGAGAGAGAGCGAGAGAGAGAGAGAGAGAGAGAGAGAGGGGGGGAGCTGGATTAGCCGTGCCAGTCTCGAAGAAAAAAAAAAAAAAAAAAAAAAAAAAAAAAAAAAAAAAAAAAAAAAAAAAAAAAGGGTGGCTTGCGAGCGGAATCCGCCAAGACAATGATGCATCCCAGTCTGCGTAGCCGCGCTGCGCCCGGAACACAACGAAAGCCTGCGATCGAGATTGAAATTCGCGGACAGAGTTGGCGGCCATTATATAAACTCTGGCAGGATGTTGCACAGCCGTACGCCACCAAGAGCAGAGCGAAGGAGGAAGTCTTGAGCTCGAAGATCGCACGGGTCACGCAGGCGGCGGCGGCGGCGAAGCCGGGAACGAAGAGGAGGGGGAGAGAGGGGTCAATGCGAAAGAAACGGTGGAAAGATTTGGGACCAAGACCTAAGACAGAACGTCGGATTACACCAAGAGTCGCAATGTCCCTCCGCGTACTGAGAGGGGCGAGATTGTAGATTACCAGAGCCTCCAATTCTGTGAGACCAACGGAGCGCAAAAATCGTTTGTGCACGTTGTGGAGCATCTCAAGAGCGGTGCTAGTAGCGTGGGCTATAGCGGGCGGGCGATATTCAGCGAATGAAACAACGTGGTTTTTATAAAGCAAGACCATCTCGTGCAGAGAGTGATATCGGCGAGCGTGCAAAAGACACATTATTCGAGAATGACACGCTGCTGCGCACTGTTCGATCGCTTTCGCCATCCCAAGCTGACAATCGAAAACGACCCCCAGAATCCTAAACTCGGAAGCATCCCCGGGTCGCCTGGCAAGAATACGCGCGCTCTCCAAGCTGGCGCCAAAGACAACGCAATTGGCACGAACCCAACGACGCAGTGTGGATTGGCAATCGCGGAGAGAAGCGCGAATGCTGGCATCGCTCAAAATGGAACCGAATTTTTGACAGCGTTCAGATCGTCGGCGAAAACTATATCATCGAAACCTGTCTCGGAAACTGCGCCAGAAGCGTCAGCGAAGAAAACGTTCCAAAGAATAGCGCCCCAAACTGTTCCTTGGAACACCATGTCCACCATTTGAAACATGTCAGACAAGGCACCGTTAACTACAAACCGGGCTGCCCGGGGAGCCAACCAACTGCGAATTACTTGAAAGATTGGCTCGGATATCGGAGCGGCGACAAGGTTACGCAAAAGAATGTCTGTCTTCACCCGGTCGAAAGCACCAGACACGTCAGAACGATATAAGCCAATTCTCTGGCCGCGAGAATACGCAATTAAACCATGCAAAACGAACCAAAGCACGGCGTCTCGAGCGCCCTTGCCAGGAGTGCAAACGCACTGCGAAGCTCCGTAAAATCCGTTCGAAATTAAACGGGGCACAAAAAATTGCACAGAAGTCGCTCCATTGCCTTGGACATCTGAGACGCGAGGTGGATACCACGATAACTCGCAGCATCGTGTGCAGATTTTCTTCTCAACAAAGGGTGGATCCAATGCTCTGTCCAACACCTCGGCCAAGCACCTGTGGACGCACTACGGCGCGCAAGCTTCTCGAATGGAATCGCGAGCCCCCGGCGCTGCAGATCTTGAGGAGACGGGCCGGGGCTCCATCCGGACCAGCGCCACTGTCGATCCTAAGAACAAACGGCACTCGCTTCACACTCCGAGCGCAAGAGGGGAGAGGAAGACTTACAAGATTTATTGCGCAAAGTTTTACTTAATCGCCACCATCGCTTGACCCTCTGCGGAGTGACCTCAACTGCCGTCGCGCCCGAAGAATACATCGTTGAAAAGCTCGAAACAGACCAGCGCTACACCTTTGAGATGCCAGTGGGAAGTGCGGCGTTCCAACTGCTGCTACTTTATCTCGCACGAGCGCCAAAGACGGCTCGTCCAGCCAGAGATGCGAACCCCTAAAAAAAACGTGCTCCTAGGGATGTGCTGCCGCATCAAATCAAAAAACGAGTCAGAGCTAAGGCTGCTGCATCGGGACCAGGTCCGTCGATCCAGCTCCACTGCGAATTCCGGACAGCTCCCGCGTAGCACCCCAATTAGCACGACTGTAGATCCAACATTCCCGCTGAAAACTCGAGACCGTGAGCCGGCAGCGTGACAAAGCAAAGAACAACACTGTGATCAGCGATCTGTGGCGCGACAGTGCAAGAGATGAGATCTGGCATGTCAGTGAGAACAAATGCTGCTGCCGCGTAGGCTGTCAAACTTTTTCGACCACGTTCGAAGGAATCTGCCCTCTGGAGCTGTCCTGCTCGAAAAACGCACCATTCGCGATGATGCACATTGAAATCTCCTACAACAACGGCCCCAATGGCGAGGCGAGAGAGGCTGGCCCACTCCGAGGCTAGGACTTCCAACCTCTGCACGTCTCCGTCACACGGTGGCCGGCACAGTCCTGCACACAAGACCGGGCCGCAATCAGAAGGAATAAAAACCATGCAATCTCAGCGGAGGTGGAAGGAGGAAAAGGAGAGAACACATGAATGTGAGAAAACGAAGACTCCGCCACCAGAGGAATTTCTGTCTCTGCGGCACAATATCGAGTAAGAGGCAAGGGAGGGGGAAGGACAAAAATCATCCAACTTTGTCCAACTCAAACATACAATCGCTGGCAATTCAGGCAAAATCGAGAGGACCAACCAAGTCATTTTTGTGAGAGGCAAACCTGTCCACATTGACATGGCAAATGGCGAGGCAAAACGCATCGAGGGACAATGAGAAGCTGGATTCTCGCAGCTCCCTGCCCCGAGGCGGTGCATTGAGAAAACCTTGAAAATAATCGCGCAATGAACGCTGAATACGAGAAGGGGGAACAGAAAGGGAAGGAGAGGAGAGAGGAGGTAGGCCTGCGACAGCGCAACTACGTAAATGACCCTGCCTTCTGAACACGGGCTCGCACGAACGTGGGCCGCGACGACGAAGACGCCCTGGTCGCTCGCAAACGGCTTGGCCGTGGGCGGGTCTCAGTGCGAGCAATGCGTCACTATCTGAGCTGGCCCCCTACTGAGGAAGCGAGAGGCGCAAAAACGGATGCTTAAAAAACCCTTGCAGATCACCAGGACCCTGCTCAAACGCGCGTCGGCCACTCCTTCTTGGCATCCTGGCCGGTCTCTGTGTTGAGCAACTCGGCGGCTTTACGCAAGGCCCAGTCCCTGGCCAAGTTGACCTGCGACTTGGCGGGCTTGATGGCGATGGACTGGACCGACAGCTGAGGAAAGACAAACCCATTTTTGCTACGTTCAAGAACTTCGAGGCATCCTGCGGCGAAGAAACCGCAGGACTGGCACCTGCATGCCACCCGAAAGGCCATTGCCCACCGGAACCGCCATCCAGAGGGCCAGATCCGGAAGCAGTCGCTACAAAGGTAGCAACGCTCAGCTCATCACCGGGACTGCCACCCATGCAAGTCCCGGGAACTGCACGCACGCAACCCAAGAAACCTCTGCATGCACTGGAACTGCCCACCAGAAGGCCGGTACCGGGAAAAAAACTTTCTATCTATGAAGCTCGCAACGCGGATTCTCTCACCAAGTCACCAAGTCAAGTCAGTGCTCAGAGCAAGTTAAAGATTGCAGGATGCAAGAGTGGTGAAACGCTCAAAAAAATAATCGAGATTGCTCCAAAAATACTCGTGCACAGGAGAGGAGACAGAAGGGGAGGGAGGAGAAGAGGAGCAGGAAAGAGAAGGCAGAGACAGGGCCAAAAAGAAATTACCCGCGCCAGTCTCGACACCCACGGAGAGGATGGGAAGCAAGCGGAAGGCGCGGCGAGAGAGCTCCAGGCCAGTCTTCAAAGTGATTTGCCCTGGAACGCACGAGGGCCTTCAGACGGGATTGAAACTCGGAGACGCTGCGCGCTGCCACGACGAAGTCCGGCAGCAAATTGTAAAGGCGCACAGCGCCTATTGCCGAGTGCAACAAAAAGTCCAGAGCGCAGTACGGGGGCTCGACAAGGTGGTGCCCAAGGTGGTGCCCGTGGCGCCTCGGAGCTCTAGCCGGCGCAGGACGCGCGTCGATAACAAAAAACTTGCGAAAACAGCTGGGGCCAACACCCAGAACAGCACGGTGAATTACCCCAAGAATACTAATGTCCCGGCGCGTCGAGAGAGGGGCAAGATTAAAGTGGAACAAAGCATCCGTGCTCGCAATATTCAAACTACGTAAAAATATATTTGAAACCGCGCTAGACAGCAGACGTGCGATATTTAATGTACGACGAAATGTGAGCTTTGAAGAGACCAATGAGCTCAGCATCTGTGTGGAACCTCCGAGTACGGATTAGCCTGAGCACTTTCCACGAACAAGCGGAAACGCAATCGTCCACGGCGCTGCGCATTTCCAGGTGTGGGTCGAAAAGAATACCCAAGATCTTGAAATGATCGCCGACAGGACGCGTACGAGAAAGCACGTGCAGGCTTTCCTCGCGCGCATCAAACTGTGCACGAGCCAAAGCGTGGAACGAAGCTTGACTGACGAAGAATTGCTAGACAACGCTCGTCGGCTACATCAGCAGCCAGAGAACGCCATGCATTTAAATCATTAACATAAATCCATAGCGATCGGACGGGACAGTTACCGACAAGCGCCGTTCTGCCGGAGCCAACTTGCAAGAAGAGAGACAAGGCGCCGCGCCACTCCAGCAGAGGCGAGCTTCGCGAAGAATGTCAGCGGAGATGCAGCCGAAAGCTGCAAAAGAAGGAAGCCAAGACAGAAGAAAATAGAAGCATCGCGAGGCGCGTGCTCCTGTCTGCCGAGACGTTCCAAACGTGCAGCAAACAGATCACGAATCAGTCTCTCTGCAGCCTTCGAGAGCTGCGATTTTTTTATTATTTTTTTATTTTTTATTTTTTTTTATTTTTTATTTTTTATTTTTTTTATTTTTTTATTTTTTTTGATTTTTTTTATTTTTTAATTTTTTTATCAGCCTCGTTAACGCGAACAACCTCACCTCTGGTGAAACAGCCGGCTGCCGCGAACGCGCCAGCCCTGCAGCGAAAACCACCGAAGGCGCGCGGAAACGGGCACGGCTCTCTGTGAAAGGGGGGAGGGAGGGGGAAAGAGAGGGAAAGAAGGAAAGAAGGAAGAAGGGAGAGGGAGAAGCACAGCAGCAGACAGAAGACGACGAGGGGGAGAAGAGGGGCGGGAAGGAGGGAGCAGGGCCGAGCCCTGGATCGGCAATCGCGCCAAAAAAGCGCGCGCGAGGTGATCCACACCCGGCGGCCAGAGGAGAGGAGGAGGGAGGAGGAGAAGACGGCGACCGAACGAACGCAGCAGAGAAGGGGAAAACAAGAGGGAACGGGAAGACAAAGGGGGGAGAGAGAGAGAGAGAGGGAGGGAGCCGGATTAGCCGTGCCAGTCTCGAAAAAACCTCACAGGGTGGCGTGCGAGCGGGATCCGCCAAGACAATGATGCATCCCAGTCTGCGTAGCCGTGCTGCGCCCGGAACACAACGAAAGCCTGCAATCGAGATTGAAATTCGCGGACAGAGTTGGCGGCGACTATGAACTCTGGCAGGATGTTGTACAATCGCACGCCGCCAAGAGCGAAAGAGGAAGTCTTGAGCTCGCAGATCGCACGGGTCACACAGGCGGTGGTGGCGAAGCCGGGAACGAGGAGGAGGAGGAGAGGGATCGACGCGAAAGAAACTGTGGAAAAAATTGGGAACAAAACCTAAGACAAAACGATGAATTACACCAAAAATCGCAATGTCCCTCCGCTGAGAGGGACGAGATTATAGATTACCAAAGCCTCCAATTCTGTGAGACTAACGGAGCGCAAAAATCGCTTCTGCACGTTGTCGAACATCTCAAAAGCGGTGCTAGTAGCGTGGGCTGTAGCAGGCGTGCGATATTCAACGAATGAAACAACGTGTTTTTTTTCATAGCAAGACCATCTCGTGCAGAGCGTGCAAAAAACACATTATTCGAGAATGACACGCTGCTGCGCACTGTTCGATCGCCTTCGTCATGTCGAAAACGACCCCCAGAATCTTAAACTCGGAAGAATCCCCGGGTCGCCTGGCAAGAATGCGCGTGCTTTCCTTGCTGGCGTCAAACACAACGCGAATTTGCTGGAAGCTTAAAAATAATTCTGGCGCGCTGGAGAGCTACTTGGCTCGAAAAATCTTGACGGAACTTTTGCTGACTTTTGGTCGGTTGAAAACGTTGTTACCGATTCAGAATCATCAGTCATGTTTGTCTGTTCAATCCAGAGCTGAACTCGGTCTGCTGCCCGCTCTAGAATCGCGATATTTCTATTTATCGAATTATCTTGAGAAGTGATGTCGGTTTTCGATACTCAACTGGGGTTGTGGGGGACCACAGTGCCCCCGGCCGCCGTGCATTGAGTGCATGGTGCGTGTTGTGCGCGTCGCCTTCGTGGGGTTTGGCCCTCCCCGCGCCTCTTTTTCCTTTCTCTCTCCTCGTCTGCCGTCTGGTGCTGCGGCTTCTGTCCTACTCCCTCTTCTCCATCTTCTCTCCTTCCTTGTCTCCATCCCTGCTTTTCCTGTCTTACGCTGAGCCAGGTCTAGGGCGCGTTGTGTGGGTCTTGCCCCGGCGTCCCTGTCGACGTCTGTGATTCACGAACATCACGCGGTAAGGTCATGTGCACTGTTGTATTGAGGTTGATAAAACATCAAAATAATAATAATAAAAATATATGAAAAACAAATAAAAAAAAACAGAAATAAATCAGAGAGCAAAAAAATTTAAAAAAAAAAAAAACAAATATTTTTTATTTTTTTTTTTAAAAAAAAAATAATATAAAAAATAAAAAAAAATAAAAGCAAAAAAAAGGAATAATAAAGGGAGAAGAAGAGAGAAGGAGGCAAGGAAAAAAAAAGAGAGAAACAAAACAAATTGTTTTTGAGATAGCGTACATGGTCAAAAAGTTCCCAAATTTTCGAGTTTTTTGAACCACAAGCTCAATCCAGAAACCCAATTGTTTTCAGAAAAGAAATAGGAGAGTGTGCATAGTTGTTTTACGCATGCGTTTATGAGCAACCTAAATTGTTTTCTGGGGTTCCGAAAATACAAAATCGCATCACCAGCCGAAACGATTTCCCAGTGATATGCCCGATCGATTTGGCATTCAAAGAGCGAGCGAAGGTCTATGCTGGCGGGACAATTATCAGAGTTCGGGAGAATTCTTGAATTTCGGGAATTTCCAACCGTACAATTATGTTTGTTGCCTTTTTCTATTTTTTTTTTCCATTAGAGTTTTTTGGATGTCTGATGAAACCGTCATGTGCTATTCGAGCGAATGCAGTTTTGTGGTTTAGTGCGGCGATTTCCCAATTTGCCGGACAGCATCGTGCGTGTTAGTGCCGTGCCTGTTTTGTAGAGACGGCTGCAAGAGTTCGTGGTAAGGCAGTCTGTCTGGACGACTGGACAGAGTGCCTCTCGCCCCGCCTGCCACTCGTTTTTCACCTTCTACGCCGGATCCGCACGTGACGTCCGCCTCGTTAATGGGGTGTCTATATGTACTAACTATGCTATTAATGCTCAACCGGAATAACAATTCGTACTCGAAACTACTCTATTTCCTGCTTTTACTTATCTCTGTTGAACATAAACTAAACTACTCAAGACAACAATATAACGAGGTTCGTGAAAACAAAATAGTGAAACACGTCTAGAAACCTAGCATGACTCTGTCATGAATACTTACGCTAAATTATTCCGATAGTCGCAAACGCTATAAAAATAATGGTTTATCGTTGCGCCAATTCTGCATCTCCTATACGAAATGCAAATAAAACACCAAATAGAAAAATTAAGCAAAACAAAACGGAAAAAACGAAAAATTGTCAGAATAAAAAATGATGATGAGATACAAAAAAAACATAATAATTACCGAAAACTATGAAACGATATACATACCGGCGGGTCCACAAATCGTTATATATCGGTCGCGTCACCAAAACAAAAAAAACACAGAAACGCTAACATAACTCTGTGATTGATAACATGCATGTATCGCAGCTTTAACTTGTCGATAACAATGGCATGTTCTGGGTTTCTTATCCTGTGACTTCATAATTGATAACGATTATCTGCGCGTTTTTTTTTTTTTTTTGTTGGTTATATATACTTGATAAAAATGTTTATTGACATGGATATCTATATGTCTTTTCTTTGAACAAAACAAGAAACTCTCGTTTTCTCTTGTTTCTTCGTACTTAACTAAATTACTATGCGATACACGCTAAAGATACAATATATCATAAATATGAATGAAATTGTACTGATCTGAAGAATTTGTTTTATCGAAACTCTGACAATCCCGAACCGTGTGCGGAAAGCTTCTTGACTAATTCGATTACCACAACCACGAACTTAATATTATTATAACGTACCTTATTAGTTGTTTCTTATTGATCATGAGTGTCGTTCCTTTGTCTTCCTTCTCATTTGTTCATTCATTATCTGTTTCTGTTCTTTCCAATTATGTTTCTCTTTTTCTCATCGATCCATAAACTTATCTCACTCTCTTTCGTTTTTTTTTGTTTTCTTCTTCTTACAAACGATAAACTTAGATTCGACACACGTACTTTGTTTAAATCTTGATTGAAATGCTTCAGAATGAAATAGATCAATATGAATTCCACAATTTTTTATTTAAATACAGATTTAAACATTTTAAATCTAGAATCGAGTCTCTACAATATATATATACATATTATAATATATATTATAGATATCTATATTATATATATATATATATATATATATATATATATATATCTATATATATATCTATCTATCTATCTATCTATCTTATCTATCTATTATCTATCTATCTATATTCTATAATCTAAATTCTATATATTATAATTATATATATATATATATATATATATATTATAATATATATATATATAATATAATGTGTGGTGTTGGTGTGTGTGGTTTATTCCCCCCCCCCCCCCCCCCCCCCCCCCCCCCCCCCCCCCCCCCCCCCCTCCCCCCCCCCCCCCCCCCCCCCTCTCTCTTTCCTCTCTCTCTCTCTCTCTCTCTCTCTCTCTATACATATACTATGTACGATGTATGTGTGTGTATATATATAATATATGTATATCTATATATATACATAGAATATATATATATATATATATATATATTATATAATATATATATATATATATATCTATTATATTTATATAATATATAGTGTTGTGTGTGGTGTATACACCCTCTCTCTCTCTCTCCTCTTCTCCCTCTCTCCTCTCCTCTCTCTCTATTAAATTTAAGATATAGATACACACACACATATATATATATATATCAATAAATAAATTTACATCTCTCTATTTCTCTCTATATATATATATTATATATATATATATAATACATTACACATACATACATGCATCCATACACAATACCTTTCCTCTCCGTCGTTCCTTTCTACCTCTCGTTCTCTTCTGTTTTTGTTTTTTTTGCCAAATCATTTTTTTTTTTTTTTTTCTCTCTCGCTCTCTCTCTTCTCTCTGCCTGTAGTATGTGTATGTGTAATGTGTATGTATATATATATATATATATATATATATAGAGAGAGAGAGAGAGAGAGAGAGAGAGAGAGAGAGAGAGAGAGAGAGAGAGAGAGAGAGATATGTGTGTGTATATATATACACATGTGTAGTGCAGACACAGATACACACACCACATGTATGTATGCGTGTATCTCTTCTGTGTAAAGAAAAGCTATCACAATACAATATACATTGCCGTGAATCGTTTAGAAGATTGCGGAGTCGCAAGTTCGTATCATTGCAGATAAGACGGACGTGACCACCATTTATATTTCAAATGCTATGCCCAAGCGACGGCTAAACATAACTCAATGCATATATCCCCGCGCGTGGCCTTACATATGTTAGAATCGGCAGATAGCTGCGAGACCGTGGCCAAGACAAACGCGAATGCGTAACAACATAGCACATGCCGCGCACACGCCAAATTCAACACGCCAACACATACCCCAGAGCAATATCATCGAAAGATGCTCCGTGTATGCGCCCATGCCCATCCATGTTCACTCCCGTGCAACCAGGTGGATGCCCCCAAACCTTAGGGGGAGACCCCTGTCGAATTGTACACGTGCGTGCGCACGTCATCGTACTCATGTTTGTAATTCTACGGTCTTGAATCAATCTGGCATGGGATATCGGAAACGTGTGCAAGAGTGCCGGATGTGTCTTCTCTGTTCGGAATGCTTTCGTCTGTTGAACGATTCCAGAAACCAGCCCATCGTTGGTCACAAGGGAATGCGGAATGCACGCAAACAAACGACAATGGCCAACATGACAGTGTGTGCTTCTTGTGCGATTCCCGGGGGTTAAATGAATAGCGTTAGTCCAGATCAAATACTGTAAATGTTCACTGTCATTTGCCCGCTGCTTTACACGGAATGTTTTAACCATCGGTGACAAACCGCATTGGACCCACAACTTAACAACTACATATAAACAATTGCACATGCCATGTTGTGGAGACAAGACGCAATGTACTCTGATCGAGGTAACTACGGAAAACGCAGACTGTATCCAAGTTTTAAATCGGAGCACCCGCCATCGATAACGTTAATCCAAGACACTCGACCGTCAATACAATGGCGCGGAACCGATTACCTTCCAACAACTTCAAGCCTCGTGCACCCTACGCGGAAACCGTGCAACATCCTATGATATTTCAATACTGGATTTTGTTCGATCGGTAGGTGATGCGTATCAACAGGTACTCCGGTCGGAAATAGCGCGTCCGTGAAATATCAGTACTGCTCGTCTGCAACCCAACCTGGATCTGAAGTAACGGGCATATGATTACTGCACAGATGCCGCCGTCAAGTAAAGTCGTCATTTCTCGACTCACATCATAGTTGCCTGACGGAATGAAACTGACACATGCACACTATTTCGCCCCCTGTGCAGTCGAAGCGCTCTGGCATCCATAACTGCAAGCCTGGCGTGCATGCTATTCATGCTTCTCCTTCTCTCCAGAATGTCGGAATGAACTCTCCCGCAGTCTCCCGCCCTGTGAACTCCCACGTCTCTGGCTCCTTGCTTGCACCGTCTCCCCCGTGCAGCCAGGGCACCGTACACGTCCCAAACTGAAAGGCCTGCCACAGCGGCGGCGGCGGCGGGGGCGTCCACGGCGGCCACAGCGACGACGGGCCGCAGCAAAGGCTTGCCACAGCGGCGGCGGCGGCGGGGGCGTCCACGGCGGCCACAGCCACGACGTGCCGCAGCGGCCACGGCCACGGCCACGGCCACGGCCACGGCCACGGCCGCGGCCACGGCCACGGCCACGGCGCCCGCGCTGCCAGCGGCGGCGGCGGCGGTCGCCTCCTGCTCCACCCAGTTGTGGCACAGCCAGCAGCAGCCGACGTCCCGCTCCACGCTCGCCCACGAGGTGCACTCCCGCGGGCCGAGGCGGCGCCTCGCGACAGTGCGGGGGGAGGAGGAGGAGGAGGAGGAGGAGGAGGAGGAGGAGGAGGAGGAGGAGGAGGAGGAGGAGGAGGGAGGAGGAGGAGGAGGAGGAGGAGGAGGAGGAGAAGGAGGAGGAGGAGGAGGAGGAGGAGGAGGAGGAGGAGAGGAGCAGGAGCAGGAGGAGGGAGGAGGAGGAGGAGGAGGAGGAGGAGGAGGAGGAGGAGGAGGAGGAGGAGGAGGAGGAGAAGGAGCAGGAGGAGGAGGTCCTCTGCGCAAGTCCCGCGACCTGCGCATCGATGACACGGACTCTGGACGAATAGCGTCGGCGGCTTGGAGGGGGGCGGTTTGGAGGGGGCAGGCCTTTCACGGAACGCGGGGGCCCTCTTGGAAGACAAAGGGATTCTCAGGAGCCCACCCGGCTTGTAAGAAGACTGGGTGAAACCGGCTTCCCAGAAGGCTTATGAAAAGCTCCCTGCCCCTTCTAAGACGGCCCCTTTCTTCCAATGAGGCCACCGCCTTCTGAGAAGGCTGCTGCCCTCGCGTCAACTGCTTGTGCGCGGCCAAATTGGGATCTGGATGGAGGTGCGAACTCGGGGGGGGGGTCCAAGCGAAGGTGGCAAGCAATAGGGGTCTCGACAGGATGCAGAGACGAGTCTACGAGCAAGCGGGGCCCCGAAATATTCAAAGGATGACGCGGAGGGATCCAGGCGAGTCATGGCGGCAGCATTCCAGACAGAGAAGAGATGTGATGGGTTCAATCTTGTCCACGCGCTCCTGCGCTGTTCCGAGGCTGGGGTGGGAAGGGTCTCCATGGATGAGGACTAGCAGCGATTGGACACCTTCTTGTGCACCCAGGCGCCGTTGTGGCGAGTTGACCTTGGCCAAGATCTCGAACGTTGGCGGCACACTGCGCACGAGGTCGTTGATGGTGTTCTGCAAAAGCGTGTCCTGATTCCCTGCCCGTCGTGCCGGTCAAGCGGCGTCGCAAGAGTCTCTGCACCCCCTGCTCGCCATCCCCGATCACAGACGGGGGTGCCGCCACGAGAGCAGCTCTCCAAGGGCTGGATCCCTCTGGACGCAGAGATTAGGCAGGCCTGAGCTGGATCGAGTCGCGAGATCGGATTGGCTCGGACATGGACTGGATCGCGCCCGGATCGGCTCGGAATCGGGCTGTTTAGGATCCCGGATCGGGCTCGACCCCTGCAGGCCGGCGAGGGCACCGGCTCGCATCGGATCGGGCAAGGTCGGGTCGACATCGGAATCGAGAATCGGACCGTGAGCAGTCCTGTCGGGTCTGCGCGGGGAGCTCCAGTGCTCCTCACTGGAGCCATCCCGCCTCAGCTGCATTGCCGGCAGCCGCGAGCACATGCCTGGCCTGACAACTCTGGGGCAGTCGCTCCGTCTGCGAACGGTCGAGCAAATCCCACCCGCCCCTCAGGGCGCGAGAGGTCTAACGAGCTCGTTCTGCTAACCCTTTTCTTCCCCTGTCCCCCTATCCCTCCCCTGGGTCTGGAGCTCTCCTTTCGCGAGGTGTCAGATAGTTTTTTGTTGGCGGCCCCAGATGGCTCCAAGAGGGCCCCAGAAGAGCATAATATTACCTCCGAGATCGCTCAAATATCTTGAGCGGGTTCAAGGTAGCATCCAACAGGTCTCTAAGAGCCTTCCAGGACGGCCCCCAAACCCCCGAGACCGCCAGCAGGCCCCAAATATGCCCCAGGAAGCCCCCAAGAAGAGGCCCCCGAGAGGCCCCAATGCACCCCAAACCCGTCTTCAAGAGGCTTCAGAAAGGCCTCCGAAGAGATCCCCACCGACATCCAATAGTCCTCTGACCTACCACCCAGGCGCGGTGATAGTGTGGCCGAAGGCCACCGAGTATTTCAAGCTTCAAGATCGTACATGGCGAGGAAGTGTCAGGCCAAATGCCGCCCAACCCGCCCTAACAACATGTCTAGTGGTGCGGCAGGGAGAAGTTCCTCATAAGGAAGGGGGATGGAGGAGGAGGAGGAGGAGGAGGACGAGGAAGACCAATGTGAATCCAAGAGTTTTCAAATAGATGGGTCATTCCTACTAAGGGAATTGCCCCCCGTTTAGGGACAACCGTGTGAACAGCCTGAAGCGTGCCAGAACACCATTCACAGGACTTCAATGCCACGAGTTGACCTAACTGCTGCGTCTTGACGATGCAGCCAACACTTTTTTTTGCGTCGGCGGCTAGGCAGAGTGACCGTGTTGGCGAGTGGAATCGTGCCAAAGCGCCAATCCTGGGACTTCAGCGCCGCGAATTCTCGTCGCTGTGGCGCCCTGGCAATCCTGAGTCGTTCCAGAACGCCATGTCTGGTACGTTTACCATGAGAGCGAATGAACCTTTTGCCAATTTTAAGACGAATGTACGCGGCGCTAAGGCGAGAACCACTTTTTGAAAATCCCCCGCCCTCAATCCGTGAGCCTCTGGCAATTATTCAAAAACGAATGTGCGCGACGCTGAAGCCAGAACCACATTTAAAAACACCCGCCATCAGTCCGTCAAGCTTTTGCAATTTTGAAAGCGGATGTGCGCGGTGCTCAGGGGCGAGAACCGTATTTTGAAAACTACCCGCCCTCCATCCGTGAAGCTCTGCAATTTGTTGAAACGAATATGCGCGGCGCTACAGCGAGACCCACAATTAGAAAACCACCCGCCCTCAATCTGTGAAGCTCTTGCAAGTTTTAAAGCGCATGTGCGCGGCGCTACGGCAAGAGCCATATTTTGAAAACCACGCGCATTCCATCTGTGAAACTGTTGTCAGGTTTTACGCTTCAGGCCCATGAATGGTACATAAATCTCAAGCGAAACGCCTGGCCTGCCCTTCCGACTGGCCTCGGGGTGCGACAGGGAGGAATTATTTATTCATTTAGGAGGAGAAGAGAAAAAGGAGAGGGAGGAGGACATGTAGGACGAAAACGACGCCGAGGAGGACGCGGTGGAGGCGGAGAAGGATGAAAGTGATGGGGAAACTGAGAAGCAGGAAAAGGAGAAGGATAAGAAAGAGGAGGAGGAGGAGGAGGAGGAGGAGGAGGAGGAGGAGGAGGAGGAGGAGGAGGAGGAGGAGGAGGATTTTTTTGGAAGGGACAGAAAAGTTAACAACATGTCCCGCCCCCTGGGGCCGGTGGTATCGGCCACGCGGTGGGGACAGAGAACTGACCGACCCCTCCTCTGGAGGTGCGGGGGGGGGGAAAAGAGAAGAGGAAGGGGGGAGGGCGAGGAGGAGGAGGAGACAAATGGAACCAGATGCCGAAGGATACGAATTAGCCCTGAAACGTATCATCCCCTGGCCTGCCAAATTGTTGTTGGACAGACCCGTATTAAATGGCCTCGACGGCCAAGCAATACATTCACCATGGCAGGAGAAAGGTGGGAGCAGGAGCAGGGGAGAGGAGGAAGAGGAGGAGGAGGAGGAGGAGGAGGAGGAGCAAAAAAGCGGGGCAGGAGCAGAAGCGAGAGAGGAAAGAGGGGGAGGGCAGTCCCGACCCCGCTAGGGGACGGACAAAGGATCCTAAGCATAGCCTCGGACCCACCCGCAGAAACAAAGAAGGGGAGGAGGAGGCAGAGGGCGGAGAAGGAGAGGAAACAGGGGAAGACGAGGAGGGAGAGTGGGCAGCGTGGTCGCCAAAAACGGCTGCCATGCACAACAGTTGCTTTGAACCCTGGCCCCCGCCAGAAGTGAAAAAACACCGGCCACAAGGCGGGGGAGGGAGGAGAGAGAGAGGGAAGAGGAGCGGAAGGGGAGGGAAGCACGACAGTCACCAGATCACAGCGCGAAGCTCCATTGGCAGACGAATCGCCCGAGTGAACAGAACAGTAAACAATAATACTACTACTACTAATAATAATAATAATAATAATCATAATAATAATAAGAATAATAATAATAATGATAATAATTAAAATAAGAATAATAATAAGAAAACTAAGAATAATAATAATTATAAGAAGAAGACGCAATCGCTGGAAAACGCCACAAGTATATTAATAGTAACGGCACCGCTGGACCTGCGAGACAAAGCGGAAGCCGAGGCCAAACAGCGCGGCTGACCGGAGAGGCCAGGCACCTGCCTGGGCGGCCCCCACCTTTCGTACAACTCACAAGCATCGGTCCCCGAGTATGGGCATGGACCCTAGGGAGAGGCTAGAAGAAACTACACACCACCTACATGCATAACAGAAGGAACAGGCCAGAAGGGTAGAGGGGGAGGAGAAACGCGCGTTCACGCCCTGCGAGGCCCTCAGCCTTGGATGCCCTGGAGCACCTCGTGGAAGCCGAATCTTACCCCCTTGCCATGCTTGATGGGGTACGTCAACGTCGGGATGCCGTGCGGGCTCTGGGGCTTAGTGATGTGGTACTCGACACGCTTATCGACGTGGTACTCGACATACTTCGTTGTCACACGAGAAGATGCCTTCGTCGAGCTGCTGATCCTGGCCATGCTGCTCCGCGTCCGCGAAACGGTCTGGACGGGCGGTGCCTGCGCGGGATGCGGCACGGGAGTCGGCGAGCTGGACGGTGAGGGAGTCGGTGAGCTGGCAGGTGCGGGAAGTAGCGACCTGGACGGTGCGGAAGTCGGCGAGCTGACCGGAGACGGAGTCGGTGGGCTGGTCGGTGCGGGAGTCGGTGAGCTGGCCGATGCGGGAGTCGGTGGGCTGCTCGGCGCGGGAGTCGACGAGCTGGACGGCGCGGGAGTCGGTGAGTTGGTCGGTGCGGGAGTCGGTGAGCTGGTCGGCGCGGGAGTCGGTGAGCAGGTCGATGCGGGAGGCGGTGCGCTGGTCGGCGCGGGAGACGGCAAGCTGGACGGTGCGGGGGTCGGTGAGCTGGGCGGTGAGGAATCATCGAGTTGGCCGGCGCAGGAGCCGGCGGACTGATTGATGCAGGAGTCGGAGAGCTGGTCGTTGCGGGAGTCGGAGAGCTGGTCGGCGCGGGAGTCGGAGAGCTGGTCGATGTGGGAGTCGGTGAGCTGGTCGGCGCGGGAGTCGGTGAGCTGGTCGGTGCGGGGGTCGGCGAGTTGGTCGTCGCGGGAGTCGGCGAGCTGGTCGATGCAGGAGCCTCGCTGGCATGGTGCGGCACAGCATCGTTGACCCTTCCTGCAAGCTGGGCGGCGCGAGAGCCGGTGAGCTGGTCGGCGTGGGAGTCGGTGGGCAGGTCGATTTGGGAGTCGGTGAGCTGGCCGGCCCGGGAGTCAGTGAGCTGGTCGGTGCAGGGGTCGGCGAGTTGGTCGACGCGTCCCTCGGTGAGCTGGTCGGAGTAAAGCTGCTGGTCCCCGCCGCGCTGCTTATCGGCGTGAAACTCCCCGCGCTGATTGCCGCACGAGTGGACGTCGACGTGGAGCTGTTGGTCCCGGTCGTGGTTTTCCGCGTGGAATGGCTGGTCCTCGTCGTTCTGCTCTGGCACGTGGGACTCGTCCCGCTCAGGGACGTCGACGTAGCGCTGCGGATCCTGGATGTAGTGCTCCGTGTGGAGCTCTGGGTGTCGGTCGTGATGTTTAGCGACGTGGTACTCGTCGCGCTGCTTGCCCCAAAAGTGGATGTCAACGTCGAACTGACGGTCCTGGTTGTGGTGCTCCACGTAGGGCCGCCGGTCCCGGCCGTTCTGGCCCGCCTGGAGATGCGTGGCTCCCGAATGGATGTCGACGTAGAGCTGCCGGTGCTGGTCATGGTGCTCCGCGTGGAACTGTTGGACCCCGTCGTATTGCCACGCGACGTGGGACCAAGCCTGCCCCCAAGCGGTGCGTAAGAGGTGTCCAGACCAAACTGTACGCGTTCCCCGGGCCAGGGTTGGAGCAGGAGGACAAAACAAAGATGCAGAGATGGACGTAGGAGCAGGGGTCGGAGTAGCGGCAAGGGGAGAAAGAAACGGATGGAACAAATGACGACCGTGATGGAGAAGAACACGGGGTTGAGACCACGAGGAAGCCGGAGAGGGCGCAGCTGGCGCGGTCAACGATGCAGAAAGCCTCTGCGTCGGAGTGAAGGCCGGCCAAAGTTGGATACGGAACCCCGTCACCATGCCTGCCCCAACGCTAGTATCAGATAAACCGCCGCCGGACTCGGCGGCGATCGTCTTCTCCATCTCGTCCGCGCATCTGCGGGTAAGCGGCGTCGGTCTCGCCGCATATGCGTCGAAGTCGTGCGCTCCCCCTGCAAACCTCGTGGAACAATGGATCCATGCAGCGACGTATGTACGTGGTGCGCGCGTGTGCATCAGCGAAAGAACACCGGCGCACTGCGATGACAGCGCGGTAGAGTTCGTACGTGGAAACCGCCTGTCGGCACAAGGTCGCGTCGTCCATGTTGACGCTCAGCATAACGTGGGCCATGCCGTGTTCCGAGATCTGCAACCCAAGGCGCCCCCGCTGCCGCCCGACCCAGACTGGGCACCGGTAGTAATGTTCAATTGAGTCGGTCGCCGTCGCGTTGCACCCAAAAACGCACCGTCGTTGTCGCTCTCGTAACCGTCTCATTCGCCGGTGTGTAATCCATCTGTTGAAAGTCGTGCTCAGGGTAGCCGCGCAAGCCCTGGCCGGCGCCAACCGTCGCAAGCGCCCCAACTGACAGACGACGCGACGCGCTGTCCTGCCTGGGAAGTCGGGGAGCCGCCAGCGCGAGTCTGACGCGTAGGCGCATTTCCACGCCGTAGCTGTCCTGCTCCAGCAAGCGCTCGGCGAACCAGCGCTGCGCCCCACGTTTGAAGCGCCGCTCATCCTGCAGTGTAAGCGGTCCAGCCGCGACCCCGCCCAGGGCAACTCGCTCTGCGCGAACATGCACACCTGTCGCAGCCTGCTGGGAAGCCAAGCCGTCGAGCACAGTCAGAATGTGTTGTGTGAACCAAGCATGCCAAAGCCCGCGCAAGACAACCCGGTCCGAATGGGAGCTCGCGTCTAGGAGTTCTCTGGCCATGCCCCTCCATGAGATGCCCCCAGAAGCGCTCGCCTCCCAAGCATGCGTTCGTAGCATTGCTGCTTGGCACGACACGAGGAGATGTCGTATCTTCGTCGAGAGGCCAAGTTCTGTCGCGTGGTGCATATCTGCGGGCGCGCACCACCATCCTGGGCCGGGCGCCACCTTGCGGACCGCGGCCGCTGCTGCGACCAAAACGGACTGGGGCGGCCGCTCTAGCTGAGCGACGAACAAAAGGACAGGCAAGACAAATACGTTGTATGTCGTCATAGCCAAATGTACGCCCAATTCGCCCCAACGCCATTCCCGAAGCCGTTCTGTGTATTTGGCAAGTGGCTTCTCCCACGATTTGTCTCCGTTTCCTGGTCCGATGTAGAATCCCAAGTACTTGCCCGTCGTTGCCCCTGTGATCTGAATGGCGAAAGGGTCATGCTTACTTAGTAGCATGCTGTAACTGCGCAATATCCCAACTCCACAACGGGATGACGCTCGTCTTGGCCAGATTGAAAGCAATGTTGGACAGTGCTTCAAACACCTTGAACGTGGCGAACACACGGCGGTGGTCTCGGCGCCAGGACCGAATAACCATCGCGGTGTCGTCGGCAAACGCCCTGGCTTGTGCTGAGGGGTGTCGCAAGCCCAGGATTCTCAACAAGCTGTCAGATGCCATTTCAAACAGTAGCGGCGACAACGGACACCCCTGCCTAATACCAGCTTCCAAAGTTACTTGCTCGTAGAAGCGTCCGTGAAGGAGAAGCGCACCCATCGTGTTGTGATACAGCGACGCGAGAACGTCCATGGCGAGAGGGGGAACCCCGCTGCTTCCACAGTGATCAGGAGGTAGCGCCTGGACACAGAAGGAAACGCCGCAGTGAAATCGAAGAGGACAATCGCCGCGTCCTCCTCGTCCATTGCGGCCAACATTGCATGGTGCTCGACATCGGTGACGTTGGACAACATGGACCTTCCCTGGATGAAGCCTCTCTGCGCCGGTGATCCCTGGGGCCACCACTGGTTCCCAACGCATCCGGTACGCGATGGGGATCACGCGGTTGTCGGCGTCGGTGATGGAGAGCGGTCGCGTCCCTGCCGGTCTGTAAGCGGACTCCCCAGAGGCGTTGGTCCTGGACGCTTTTTTGGGCAAACAGCACAGAAGCGAAGCGTTGAAGTCATCGTGCTCTGCGACCCCTGCCTGAAGGCTGTTTTCCAGCATTCTGCCCGCCTCCCACAGGACGTGGGCGCCGAGTGGCCCAAGACATCGCCAGGCTTGGAATGGGATGCCTCCGGCCAAGGCCGGGAATTCCCCGCAATGCGGAGGGCCCTCTTGATGTAATTACACCGCAAGCGCCACCTCCCTGCGGGGAGGGTGAGGTGTCGGGCGCCCGCGCGAGCCGCCAGTGCCGTCCAAGTGGATAGTTTGACCTCGTCCACAGGCTGGCGTTGGAAAACCGTGCGCCAATGGGCGGCAAAGTGCTCCGCAATCACCGTCTCATCGGTATGAGCAGTACCTGCGTCGTCTTCTAAGACGTGGATGCCCATGCTCTCCGTCTTCCGGGCCAACCGGGCCAAGCGCCGATGTGTCGAATTCCGCTGCGCGCAACGACGGTGCTCGTCCATATCCCCCTGTGATTGGCCATCCTCCTGGTGTTGTTCCCGCATGTCTGACAACATTTCGTTCCGAGTCAAGCTGACGGCCACATCCTTGAGCTTCAGCAAGGCGTTGTGTAGTGGCGAGTGTGTCGGAGCTACCGTGTCCACCCAGGCTGCAGGGAGGCTGCGCCGCAGGCTTTTGGTGGGAACCACAATGCCCTTGTGGATGTCGACTATGATGGCGAAATCGGTGGCTGCCGTCGGAGGACTTCCACGGAGTCGAGAGAATCCCGGCCAAAGTTGGATTGCTTCATGTTCCTCGCCACAGTGTGCATCGCTGTTTTGAGCATGTGCAATGTGTTGGATCGGATCAGGCGCGTCCCCGTCACGCGCCCGTTGTTTGACGTTGTCGTGGGATTCTCTGGACACCCGGGGCGCGAGATCAGGATGTTGGAGGCATCGGCTCTGCAGCGCGGGTGGCCTGCTTTGCCCGTCGGGCCTGCGGTGTCCGACAAAGACAAGGCGATGGTCCGAGACCGCCCGCCCCGCCGCGTCCCTCCTTGGCCAAGGCCATGCCGAAACCCAAAAACCGCCTTCAAAGAAGTCCGCCGTGTGGTGGTTGGAGTACACTCTGTCCAATCTCGAGCGTGGGCCCGTCGACTGGAAGGTAAAATCTGAATGGGATAGCTCTGGGAGTTTGCCCGGGCCTGCCGCCTGTTCCACCCGGTGACCCTCCTCCGTGGCGTCTGCCTGGCCCGTCGGTCGTGCCCCTTCCAGCATGTGTCGGTCCGTATCCTTGGTTGCCCAGTTGAAGTCACCCATGGCGATCCACGGCGAGTTGGGTTTGTCGCCCATCGCCCGGCGAAGGCGTCGGCGAAGACGACCTCTCTCATCCGCGGCCCTGCGACCAGAAGGCGCATGCAGTGTAGCAGTCACCGAGGCACAGGATGGACCAGAGAGGTGCGATATAGCCGGGCGGCCTGGCACAGCGTCCGACCAGTCGCCAGAATGCGCTGAAGTAAACTGCTGGAGAAAAGCGTCTTGTAATGCTAACCCAACCCCGCCCTGGCGCCGGGGGCCGTGCGACCGCAGATTCATACGCCCGTCCACTGCCTGACATACCTGCGCGTTGACCTCGACGCCGTTCGTCTCCTGGATCCCCACAAAATCGTGTTGAGGTAAAAGTTGCTGCAAATATACTCGTCAAAGATGCTGTCTCGCCAGGTCGTATGCGAGGAGGCCCTGGGCGTTCCATGTGGCCCCCTTGTAGTTCCCAGTGTAGGCCGTGGGAAAATGTGGAGAGCGCGCTGAGCGTGCCATCGTCGAGCCTTCCGTTCGCATCTGCGATGTTGTGGATTGCGGTTAAGGCGGGCTGGGCGTGGTGGGCATCGTTCATTGCGAAGCTGGGGCTGTCGGGGAAGAGCAGGTCATGGAGGAGCACGCGCTGGCCATCCGTGACGACGCGGTCTGAGATGTCCTCATGTCGGGAGCGCGGGTTGTAGGGTCACGTACGGGTATGGAAGAGGTCGGTTGAAGTGTGCGCGAAGTCGAAGATGTCGGAACGACGTCCCGCAAGTCGCCAGCATACTCGGCGGTATCTCTCTCGCGTGGCTGCGGCGAGTGCGCTGTCTGAGATCGCCGCGGAGGCGATCGCCGTGGAAACCAAAAGCGTGATGAAGCAGAAGAGGGCGTAGAAGTCGATGAAGAGGGCTTAGAAGTCGATGAAGAGTCAGATGAAGAGTCGGATGAAGAGTCAGATGAGGAGCCAGATGAGGAGCTGGACGGGGGGCGTGGTGCTACAGCTCTGACGCGTGAATTCGGAGACGATGCGGAATCTCTGGTCGTCATAGTGACCTCAATGCGCCCGAGATGCTGGGGCGGGATAGGCGGCGGCCCGGGGCGGCGTCCTGGAGGTCCCCGAGGTGTTGGAGTGAGCGGCAGAGCCGCCCTGGAATCATGATCAAATTCATCCAAGAAGCTCATGCAAAAGAGTTCAACCCGCGGAGGCAGCAACCCACGTGACGTCGTGGTGCTCCCTGGACGCGAAGGGCCTCGAATGCTGGAAGACGGTGGGCCCGTCGCCGCCTCGGGGCCCCGCGTCCCGGGCCTCTCCCAAGAGTGCGATCGGCGTAGTCGTGTTGGAGCGCCGCCCCGAGCCGACGGGCGCCAGCGGCTCCCGCGAAACAGAGGCCGTTTGGCGATCGTAGCCGTGAGCGCAGGCATGGCCGCTTCCGCGATGAACCCGCCGTCCCAAGTCCCGCGATGTCCTGCCGCTGGGGCGATCTGCCCTGCTCGAGGGAATTCCCCCAGCGTCGCCGCAGACAGAGCGACCCCAGTGCACTCCCTGAGCTTCTGGATGAGGTGCTCCATGACGGTGGTAGGGTCAGCGCCGGTGTCGCACTTGATCAGGACGTGGATGGGGCGCCGCGCAGGGCCTGGCAGACCCCCCCCCAATCGCCTGCCATCGTCGCGGCCTCGGGCCGCGAAAAGGGCATGTGGGATAACCCATGGCCGCCCACCCCCGGTGCTGAGGCGCCAGGAAAGCTTGAGAATGCGGGCCTGCTGTTGTGCTTCTGCCTGCTCGGTTTGGAGCCGCTCCCACGCTGTCGGCGACGTTGATGTGATCAGCGCGCCCTTGCTGGAAGTACGGGGCGTCCGCCGGTCCCAGAAATCGGGCAGCGCCGCAATTGCGTCCGGCTCGCTGAACTCGATCACGAGTGCTCCAGGATCCTGCATGAGCAGCGTGTGGCCGAGCGCGATGCCAGGTAGATGCCCCATGCGGGTCCGGAGGTCGCGGATCAGCGGGGTGGCCTGAAGAGCCGCGAAGACGGCCGTGGCCCCGTCGCCGTGTAACCGTACAAGACCACGCGTCTTCCTGCTCCGTGGGGTAGCCGAAGACGACGGCCTCCGAGGCCGATGTGGATGGGGCCGTGTCCGTCCGGTGCGTGACGGTTGGCGTAGGAATGCCCTCGGCAACCTGACCGAAAGTGATGACAGCCAAATGTTATTCCAAAATCCGAAGCCCCAGCCGCCCCTCAACCAGCACCCGGACTGGAGGCTCCAGGAGCAGGATAGCTCTGGCCCTTTTGCCCGCCTACCCCCTGAGAAGTGGAGGTGCCCAATAATCCATGACATCTGTGGGTGATAAACGTCCAGGAAAAACTGGTCGTGACGTCAGCAGCGACAGCTGGGCCTGTGGTTTCGCCTCGCGGAGCGCACGCACCGTCGCCATCCAGCGGCCGATGCGTGTCCGGTCGTCGGGGGCCCATCATATCCGTCGGTGCGCGCCTGTCTCGAGGAAGGCCGAGGCAGCGGTGGGCGCGTCCTGCCCGGCCTTCTCGTGCAGGTGGCGGGCCGTGAGCAGTGGGCATGTCGCGGAGCTAAGGTCGAGCCCTTGCAAATTAGACAGCTGGCAGAGGACCCGTTCGCCCAAATCCTCATCGAACTCGCCCTGCAAGAACTTGAGGAACGGCACTTCCACCTCCTTGTGCCGAGGGGCCGTGATCTTGGCGCGACGGCGCCTGGTGTCCTGGAGAGACGGCAAGAGTCGCAGACAACTGCAAGCATCCTGCATAAACTTCGCCGCCAACTGTCGACATTTCCGCGCAGCCTTGGAGTCCCCGTGGCGGGCGGCCACGGCCTGCAGTACCTGGGAAGACAGGCGGGCACGCGACCCCACAACACTCTCATAAGGGATCCCAGCAAAGTCTGAGTCGTTCCCAAGCCAGCGTGCTCTCGTCATTGAAGCCCAGCATGTGCAGTCCGGCCAAGACTCCCTCCACAGAGCGGAGGAGGGTCCTTGTGTCCATGTTCTGGATTGCGCTGGCCACCGATCGTCCGGCCTGGATGTTGTCAGAGTGGAGCGCGATGTGACCCTCAAGCAGCTTGACCAGCTGCGTGTCCATCTGCGTAACCTGCGGCTTCCCGATGCCAGGAGGAGGAGGAGGAGCTGGAGCGACTGATGTCAAATGTGTCGCCGCCATGCTTTGCGTGAGGCCGGTGTCGCCGTCGTCCTCGTCCATCGCCCACGCTGGCGCAACAAATGCATTATCCACAATCCCATCATCCTGCGTCTCACCTGGCATAACCAATAGATCGAATGATCCAGTGGGAGCCACGTTCGGAGCCACGGCGCCGCTGGCCGAACCACCTGAAGCAGAACCTGCGGAGCCTGTGGCAGGTATGGAAAATCTACCTAAGTCTGGGATGCCAGTGAGCAGAGTGCTCGGTCCACCACCCTGGAGCCGCAGCTGCCTGAGCTGCAGGAGCACCGTGCCCTCGTTCCCGACATTGTAAGTTGAGACCGCGCGTCCGGACTCCATCAGCCTTCCCGCGTAGGTCAAGCATTGTTGTTCTGTCGGGATGCCCTCCTTGTCCTGGATCGCGCTCATGAGTGAGTCGATCGTGCAGTCAGACTGGACATCCAAGCATATTGCTTTACGGCCCAAAGTCTTCACGAAGATCTGCCAGTCTCCTGTCGAGGGATTCTGTAGCTCCGGCTGGCCGGCATGGTCACGGTGGGTGATGAGGCTCTGCTGCTCCTGCTGATTCCAGGACTCTTTTCGATTGTTGTCCGTTTCGGCCGCGAGGATGCTGCGCAACTCGCCAGTGAGCAAGGAGGAGGAGGAGGAGGAGGAGGAGGAGGAGGAGGAGGAGGAGGAGGAGGAGGAGGAGGAGGAGGAGGGAGGAGGAGGAGGAGGAGGAGGAGGAGGAGGAGAGAGAAGGAGGAAGTGGAGGAGAATGAGGAGGACGGGGGCGAGGCAGACGAGGTCGAAGAAGCAGAGGAGGAGAGGGAGGAAGAGACAGAGAGGGAGGATGAGGGATGAGCGGGGATGTGAGGGATGAGGGGAGGATTCCTCCCCCGACGGCCCCGTGGTCCCCGCAGCGTGCCGCGAGCCGCGGCAGCGGGCCGCCCAGATCGCCCCTCGGCAGTGCCATCTTCCCCTCCGCCGCGGACGAGCTCCGCCTCGGCGCCACAGCGAAGGGCACGCGGTGCAGCAAACATCCCCAGACATGTGGTGGCTCGAAAAACTCCACACGGACGGCCTTTCACCACGCTCGGCCTCTGGAGGCCGCCTACGGTTCCCTGGGACCGTCAAGAGCGACTCGGGATGAAAAACTGGCCCTGGGGGAGGGGTCGATAGGCCGGGGGCCCATGCCTCGAACAAATCGAGCTGCCGGACCTCTGGATCTGCAGGGTGGCTTCGACTGACCACCGCCTCATCGATCTGCCGTGAAAGACACGGGCCCTGGATTCTGGCGCCTTTCTTCCAGGACATTCATTTTTCATCCAGATTATAATTTTCGCAAGCGTCCTGTGGTGCTGGGTTCTCGTTTTGAAGAGACAGCGCCCCGCATCTCTTTCTTCCCTTCCGATGCCCTCCCTCATCCCATCCCTGTCATCCCTGCCTCTGCCCTTCGCACGTCTCTGTTTCGGCACCGTCATACGTTTCGTGGGAAGGCTCCCGTGGCAGCGCTCGCATGCGTCCCCCAGTCCATGTCGGCACATCTCTCACACGTTTCGCGGCCCCCCAGGGAGCTCCACCGACGGTTCGAGTGGCAGCGCTCGCATGCGTCCCCTGGCCCCTTTGGCACACCCCTCACACGTTTCGCGGCTCCACAGGGGGCTCCGCCGAAGGCTCCTGCGGCAGCGTTCGCGTGCGTCCCCCAATCAATTTCGGCACACCCCTTACACGGTCCGTGGCCCCAAGGGGAGCTCCGCCGAAGGCTGTGGCGGCGCTCGTATGCGTCCCCACAGCCCATGTCGGCACACCCCTCACAAGTTGCATGGCCACACAGGGAGCTCTGCCGAAGGCTCTACTGGCAGCGCTCGCATGCGTTCCGAAACCTATTTCGGCACACCCCTCGCACGCTTCATGGCCCCACAGGGAGCTCCACCGAAGGCTCCAGTAGCACACTCGGATGCGTCCACCAGCCCGTTTCGGCACATACCCCTCGCACGTTTCGCGCCCCCTATCGTTTTGCGTTTCCTTCCCGCGGCGCGCTGCCTACCAGGCGGTGGTCATACCCTGCGTGCTTCGCAGCTGCGTATGGTTGGGTCCTTCGGCGGGCTTAGTTTTGAAGGCCCTGGGGCCCAGCGAGGGCCCCAAGAGCGCGAAATTGGCGAGAAACCGTGAGGACCTCTTTCCGCCAGGACTCCTTTCCCTGATCCAGCGGCGGGCCCAGGGGGGAAGGGAGCAGGAGAAGGCCTTCTCAGAAGGCTCGGAAGCCCCCTCGGGCTTCTGAGAAATGTTCGAAGCCTCCCCCGAGGCCACCAGAAGCTTCTCAGAGGGCACGAGGGCTTTTGAGAAGCCCCGCCACCTTCTGAGGAGGCCTTCTGCTTCTCCTTTCACAAAACGGATTGTCATATTTCTGTTTTTTTGGATCGAGGACGTTGCTGTTTCCGGTGGTCTTTGGTCCAGAGTCCCGCCGAATGTCACCGCACCACGACCCCGCCAAAGGCGAGGCCATTGTGCCAGTTGAGCTTTTTCTGCTCATCCAGCCTGATCGTTCCAGTCTTGAGCTAGCACCGAACCAGGCGCAAATCAAAACATCTGCTTCTCATTTCCCCCAATGCGCTCGCCCGCCGAGCATCGGCAAACCACGCAGCCAACTTCAGAGGCAACCTTTGGTCGAGAGGCTGCCTGCCGGGGCTCTCCCTGGGGCGGCTTCTGCCCCTCGCCACGGAGCGCCTTCGACGCCTTGGACTCGGTGAGTTCGCGCCTCGAGGCCTTCTGCTCCTCATTTCCCCCCCTGCGCTCGCCGCCGACTTTGGTGGCGACCGATCCTGGCTGGGATCCCGTCCTGGGCCCCAGGGACCCGTGCGTGCGCCTCCCTGGCGAGGCCAGGCATGGCGTGCGCACCGATCCCTGGATGGAACATCAGACGTTTTTGTTGTTCGATGTTCATGTATATATATATATATATGTATATAATACATCTGTATATAAATTTATGTAGGTATATTGCTGCTGTTTGCAAGGTTGTTGTTTGTAAGTTTGTGTTGCTGTTGTTGTTGTTGATGTTGTTGTTGTTGTTGTTGTTGTTGTGGTTGTGGTTATTGTAGTAGTTGTTGTTGTTGATGTTTTTGTGGTTGGTGTTGTCGTTGCTGCTTTTTTGTTTGGTTCTTCACATGTGCAACATCAAAACTGACTAACGGTATGACAGCCGGTAGCCATAAACATGATGTTCCACCAAGGATGGGCCTGACTAGGACGGGTGTGATTAGTTGGCGTCCCTAGAGATCTTTCTCGTTCCAGGAGCCCCGCAGCAAGACATGTTGCGCCTCTCTTAGTGGGCCGACTGTTCCTTCCACCGCCTTCCGCTGGCGAAGCGGCACTCGTTTTGCTTTCCTCGGCTTCCGCCAGTTTTCTGGCTCCTTCCGCCAAAGAAGACATGTCAACCTATCGATCTCTCGAAAGCGAGAGGCCTTTTCTGAAACGTCTCATCTGTAGTACGGGTACGAGGTAGGGGTGCAAGGCTCTTGTACGCCCAAGCTGAAGACTCTTGAGAAGTGCACGGGCGAGAAGCTTCAAGGATGCAAAAGGACCCAATGAAAATTACTCATCCTTACCACGGGCTTTAATTGCAATCGAAAAATCGGATCGATGGAAAAAGAGCCCTTGGTCGTGCTTCACGGGTGGATGACTGAGGGTTTTGGATGTTAGTCGCTCTTTTGGGCCTCCTGGGATCTCCTTGTCGCCACGGCTGGTTTCCTCGAAATCCTGGCCAGAGAACACCCCTGAACAAGTCTGGGGGTCGACTCGTGATCAGGGACCTGGACCTCTTCGCGTTGCGAGCAAAACCACGACGGGAATATTTTGGCAATGTTCTGACACCAGGGGATCTTGCTGGGTCCTGGGACCGCCAACAAAAAAACGACTCCAGATGAAGAGCATGCCCAGGATATGGGGTCGAGACCTCTGGAGGTCCACGTTGTGAGGGAAACACGATGTCGGGGTTCTGGGGCGGCAGGCTCGGACCGATGCAGGGAATTGGCGGTTTCCTGCCACCCTCCTGCGCCAAGATGTGGCACATTCAGTCTGCCGCCTTCCCAATACATCCGATGTCTGTGTTTTCCACACGGGGCCCCTGGAAGTTCCGATCCTCTCCACAAGGCCGCCATGCCACCCCGAGCTGTCTCGACGGTCCCACGGGCCGGGCGACGGCCCCTGCAGGGCGAGGCGGAACGCGACGAAGAGCCTCCGTCTCGACTCTCCCCGGGCGTGGGGCGTCGGGGCCCCTGCCCGCTGCCAGGGTCTCCGCTGCGGCGTGCCCGCGTCGGTGGCGCCGATCCGCGCCCAGGCCGGCAGAGCGGGGCGACGGGGGGCCCCGGAGGGGGCAGCGTCGGACACGATCGGAGCTGCTGGAGTCCTGAGCTGCTCGGCGGTGGCGCGCCGCCGGGAGCTGCCGCGAGGGGGTGTGCCCAGAGGCCCGGCGGCTGGCTCCGCAGCGTCGTGGCCCCGCTCTTTTCCCTGGAGTGTTTTGGGGGCAGGGGAGGCGGGTCTCGGGTCACGAGCGACTCGGGGTGAGGAACTGGGCCCGCGGAAGGGGTCGAGGAGAAACGTCGGAGCGCCAGATGCCTGGGCAGCTGCATTGGCGACTGCACCCGCCGCGGCACGCAGCCCAGGGGCAAGGTCGACCAAGGACGAGGGCTCCGCATGGGCCATCACCATCTACTTGGCAAATCCCGCGGGGACGTCTTGCGTGGAGGCCAGCGAGGCGGGGTCCTACCAGATGGGGTCGGAGGATCGCGCGGCACATCCGATGCATCGGCGATGTGGCGCAAACTTCCGACCCCTTCCACTCCGACCCATCAGTGCGGCCTGGAATGGCTCCATTCTAAATCAGTTTCGATCGCGCGCGGAGGCCGCTTGCGCCCCACGAGTGGAGGCGGCCTCGGGAAATATGCAACGATACACGCTTTCTGGTGGTCGTGGCCTCGCGCGCAGCGACGAGGCGGAGTCAGTCGAAGAGGGTTGGGTGCGGGCGTGCAAACAGCGGTACACACCCCACCAAAGAAGAATTTGCTGGCAAGTTACTGCGGAGTCATGCGATCTGGAATGACCACTTTTCACCTAAGCACACTCCAAGCGAGTTGGCCTCGGCGCCGGGCGCAGGATCATTTTCTAGGTCAGATTGGCTTCTGGTGTGGGGCTTCAGGGGGGCGCGGGGTGGGGGGTGCATTTCTGAGTGCGCGGGCCAGACTCCCGTGGGGCCCGCACCAACAGATCACTCTGGCGAAGGGTCACTCTGGCGCGTTGCAGGTGGGCGCAGTCCGCGACCGGCGGCGGGGTTGCGGTCTAGTCAACTCAGACATCAAGCGGCTGGATATTTTGGAAGCGTGGGCCCACACGTCTCTCGACCCATTCCCTGGAGCCGGTTTTGCATCCCGACTAGCTCCCAACCATCCTGTGGTGTTGGGCCCTTGTTTTGAACCCGCAGCGCCACGCTCGGCCTCACCTTCCTCCTCCTCTTCCCTCCGCATGTCCATGTCGGCCAACCACTCACGCGTTTCGTGGCCCCAGGGGGAGCTCCGCCGAAGGCTCCTGCGGCAGCGTTCGCATGCGCCCCCCAGCCCATGTCGGCACACCCCTCGCACGTTTCGCGACCCCATGGGGAGCTCCACAAAGGCTCCTGCGGCAGCGTGCGCATGCCCCCCTCAGCTCATTTCGGCATGCCCCTCACACGTTTCGTGGCCCCACAGGGGGCTCCACCGAAGGCTCCTGCGGCAGCGTTCGCATGCGTCCCCAAGCCCTCTTCGGCACACCCCTCAAACGTTTCGTGGCCTCATAGGAAGTTCTACGGAAGGCCCCCACGGCAGCGTTCGCATACCCCCCCAGCCCATTTCGGCACGGAGCTCCACCGAATGCTCCTGTGGCAGCGTTCGCATGCGCCCCCCAGCCCATTTCGGCACACTCCTCATACGTTTCGTGTATCCACAGGGAGCTCCACCGAGGGCTCCAGTGGCAGCGTTCGCATGCGCCCCCTCGGCTCATACACACCCCTCACACACCCCTCAAACGTTTCGTGACCCCACATGGAGAGGTTCCTGCGGCAGCGCTCGCACGCGTCCCCCGGCCCATTTCGGCACCCCCCTCACACGGTTCGTTGCCCCACAGGGGGCTCCACCGAAGGCTGCAGTGGCATCGCCCGCATGCGTCCCCCCAGCCAATTTCGGTACACCCTCACATGTTTCATGGCCACACAGGGAGCTCTGCCGTAGGCTCCAGTGGCAGCGCTCGCATGCGTCCCCCTACAAATTTCAGCACATCCCTCGCACGTTTCGCGACCCCACATGGAGCTCTACCGAGGGCTCCAGTGGCAGCGTGCGCATGCCCCCCTTCAGCTCATTTCGGCAAACCCCTCACGCGTTTCGTGGCCCCACAAGGAGCTCCACCGTAGGCTCCTGCGGCAGCGTTCGCGTGCGTCACCAAGCCCTTTTCGGCACACGCACACACACCTCAAACGTTTCGTGGCCTCATAGGAAGTTCTACCGACGGCCCCCACAGCAGCGTTCGCATGCACCCCCAGCCCATTTCGGCACAGAACTCCACCGAATGCTCCTGTGGCAGCGTTCGCACGCGTCCCCCAACCCATGTCGGTACACCTCTCACACAGTTCGTGGCCCCATAAGGAACTCCACCGAAGGCCCCTGTGGCAGAGGTCGCAAGCGTCCCCCAGCCCATATTTCGGCGCACACTACACACGTTTCCCGGCCCCTATCTGCATGTCGTGTGCACCATCCTTTCCGCGGCGCGCTACCTATAAGGAAAGTGGTCATACCCTGCGTCATTCGCCAGGCTACGATTGGGTCCTTCGTCAGGCTCATTTGTTGACGGTCCCGGATCCCGAAACCAACCTCTGGAGGCGCAAAGTGGTGAAAACCCAGCCGTCTTGAGCTTTGTTCGAGCCGCTGGATGTCTGGGAAGCGCGGCGCCACCGCATCCCGTTCTCTTCGGCTGGGTCCTCGGCCACGGATGCCGGGGCTTCCGCGCCGAGGCCGCGGCCGTTCCGACGCGGGCGTCTGGGGGCCGTGCGTCCTCTCCCTGCATCCGAACTGCAGAAGGCATGCTCGATCAGAGCTCCTGCTGCAAGAAATCGGGGGGCACATTAGCCAACGATCTCTGAACTTCCCTAGATGCCTCGAGGCTTCTGCGGGTCTCCAGTGCCACCGGGGGCCCTCCTGCCAGCCTGGATTTTGTGTGACGCACCTGCTGTACTCGGTTTGGCATTGCAGGAACGAAAGCGGAGAGGGTGAGAATGAGGAGGAGGATGAGGAGGAGGAGGATGAGGAGAAGGAGGATGAGGATGAGGAGGATGAGTATGAGGATGGGGAGGAGGAGGAGAAGGAGGAGGAGGAGGCGGAGGAGAATGAGACGGAGGAGGAGGAGGAGGAGGAGGAGGAGGAGGCACGGGGAGAGCAGGCCAGGGACGAACAGATGAGATACAGACGATGCGATCCCTTTTCAACATCTGTAGGGACGAACTGGGATCTTTGCACCAGAATATTGCGAGTAGCCTCGAGAGAGGCCCGGTCTCTCCACGGCAATCGATCCCTGGAGGAGGAGGGTGAGGAGGAGGAGGAGGAGGAGGAGGCCGAATATAATCTCAGCCCTGGATAGGGCCAAGCCGCTCGACGCAACCGCCGCTCTCCTGATGCTCCCGCGGGGCAGGCGATCGGACCGCGCGCTGTCCGGCCGCGCGGAGAACGGCGTGGGTGAACCAGCGGAGGGGACGACCGAGGGAAGGTCACGATCGGCCAACACATCCGTATCCGCGCCCTCCTGGCCTGGATTCTGGGGCGCGATCCCGCGGATACGCGATCCGCATGGATACGTTCCGCGCGAGGCATCCGCGACAAAACCCGCAAGGCCGCGGACACGCGTGTGCTGTTCGCCCACGAGAAGATGGGGGGCCCCGATGCCATGGCTCGATCTCCTGGTCGGGCGGCGCGGTCGGCGCAGCGTCGGAGCTCGCGCAGCGTCGCCCGTGGGGAACGGTCGGAGGGCGAGGGGCCGGGACGCTGTGAGCGGGACGCGAGCGCGCCGGGACGAGGCACGATGAAGCCCTGGTCGTCCACGGTCGCCTGGCACCCCTCAGGTGCGCTGGCCGGCCGCAGGGCAGGGAGCCGATGTCAAATCACACAGGGGATCCGCGACAATCGAGAGCTGGAGACGGGATGCAGTCACGTCTGAGCTGCGGCAAGAAGCACGCGTGCAAGACAAAGAGAGAGAGAGAGATGAAGCCAGTAAAGAAGTGAGCCCAGAAAGCAACAACGCGTGGTACGGCCGCGTTTCTTCTGAAGGCCCTGACGGGAGACTTGCAAACTTTCGCCTCGTTGCCGCTCATGTGGATCCCGAAGAGCGTGTGATTGTTCTTCAAGCCCTCCGCCAAGATCAGGCAATCACTGGCGCCGTGTGTGTTTGAAATTCTTTTTAATATTGCGTGACGACGCGGCGAGTGTCCGCACCCGCTGACCAAAAACCGTTTCAGACTTCGCTTTCGGTGTCCCCGCTCCCCTGCGCCTGCTGCTTTGCGTCGAGGCCAGAAGCCAAGACACGATGCAAGACACGATGCGCCACCAGAGGTTGGCACACTTTCGATCTGGCCAACGATCTCTGGACTGCCCCTTCCACAGTTGGAGTGCATCCTCGGAATCGGTCGGGATATCACCGAAGTCTCGCGGCCGCCCGAGCTGCTGCGAAGGACACGAGCGGCTGGCGTCTTGCTGGATGGAGATGTGGGCAAGGTAGCTAATCCAAAGAAACAAAGAGAGAGAGAGAGAGAGAGAGAGAGAGAGGGGGAGAGACAAGAAGAGAGATAGAGAGCAACACAGAAACAAACACATACGGGAGGGATGCCTTCCCACGATCCCCCTTGGCTGCATTGGCCATGCGCCGACTGACCTGTGCTGCAAACATCGAAGCCAACTTTTCTCTGGACTGCTTGTCGTCACCCAATTCCCCCAGTAGGTCCATACGGGGGAATTCTGAGGTAGAACAAAGAGAACGAGAGGTTGTGAAGATTCATCATGCTCTGCGACTGACTCGTGGTGGTTTTATGCAGAAGTTGCCCGCCTGCTAACGAAACAATTGTAAGACAAGTCGAGATGGAACATCACCTTGCCATCTGCGAACAGCGAGGAAAGCACCTCAAGTTTTTTTTCACGTGCTGCAAGTCAACCAAGATCAGCAAACAATTTTGACAGTACATTAAGTGCGATCTGTGCGTCTACCACCTCTGTTCAACGCATCTGCGGTCACATGACCTCCATGCCAAACATTGACCTCACCTCCTGTATCGATGTCCTGAGTACAATGAGAGTCTCGTGTGAGAACACTCCAAATTTCGCAGCAGGTCGACGTTCAGTATGGAGCAGGACGCAGTAATCTATTCCCCGTTCGAAACATAACACATACCACATGGTCTGGATTCTTCTGGACCCGCACTGGGCTTGGACAAACTCTTTCATGGGGTGATTCGCTGAACTGTCTTCGGGCTCTGGTGCCCGCCTGTCCCAGAGCCCGTGCAACATGTCTGGAGTTTGTCCACCACACGCTGGTTACGGCACGACTTGCAATGATCGCGAGTGAAGGCTTGTAGAACCGGCCAGAGCACAGCCATGAAAACACTCCCTTTGAGCATTCCCCGGGAAAACCCACCGTTGAACATCAGACCAACAACGCTGGGGACCGCCTTCTTGATTTCTTCTGCCATCCAGATCCCACTTGGCTGTTCTGTTTTTTTTGCAACCGACTTCCTTGTCTCTCCAATTCTACCATGCGGACTCTCCCTGATAGTGCTGCCGTTCTTAAGTAAGACTGATAATCAACGACACGTTCAGGGGTGAGCGGGGTCGTCATAGTCGACCCCCTTGAGGTGTGGGCTGACTCAGAACACACGGCGCTCCAGTCAATTGGCTGTCTCGTATCGCGCATTCTTGGAAAGAGGCGGCTTCTGACATGTCCTGAAAACGAGTCTTGAATCCTGGGACCTCGCTCGGCCAATTCTCAGTATCCTGAATTTTTACCATCCATCTTGAGGTGTCGGGTCCTCGTTTTGAATCCGCAACGTCCCATCTCCTTCTCCTCCTCTTCCTCCTTCCTCCGTCCTTCCTTCCCTCCTCCTCCTCCTCCCTCTTCCCCTGCCTCTTCCCTCCGCGTGTCTCTGCTTCGGCGCACCCTGCACACGTTTTGTAGCCCCACAGGAACTCCGCAGAAAGCTGCCATGGCAGGGGTCGTATGCATGACCACGCCCATTCTGGCACATCCTCACACTCCTGAAACGTTTCGTGGCCCCATAGGACCTCCTCAAAAGGCCCAGACCACGCCGATTCTGGCATACCCTTCCAGTGTTTCGTGGCCCCATAGGAGCTTCAACATGGGGCCACAAAAAGCCCAAATGGCAGGGCCCGTGTGCCCACCACACGCACTCTGGCACACCCCTAACATCTCTCGTGGCCCCATAGAAAGCTCTACTGAAGGCCAACACGGCGGGGTTCGCATGCCTGAAAACGCCCCCCCTGGCACACTCCTCATACTGTCGCAGCCCCAGAGGAGCTCGACAGAAGGCCCACATGGGAGCGTTCGTATGCCTGACCATGCGCATTCTGGCACACCCAACACACGCTTCGTAGCCCCATAGGAGCTCCACATGAGGCCCCCTTGGCAGAGCTCGTATGCCTGACCACGCTCAGTGCGCTCGCCCCTACCACGTTCTTCAGGCCCGATCGGCAACTCCACGTGAGGCCCCAGTGGATGCGTCCATACGAGGACCCCGCTCATTTCGCTCGCCCCTCTCACGTTGTTAAGCCCCCTATCAGGAGTTCCAGTGGCGGTGACCACGTAGCGGCCTCCCACCCACCTCGCCCGCCCTTTGCCAAGTATTTCAACCACCACAGGGAGCTCCACCCACGGCGCCAGTGGCGGTGACTGGATGATGCCCACCCCCATTTTGCCCACCGCTGTAACTCTTCCAAGCTCCCATAGGGAGCTACACCCAAGGCCCTAGTGGCGGTGTTTGCGTGGCGCCCCCCCTGTTTCGCCCACCTCTGCCACGTCTTTTCGCCCCCACAAGCCCCCGTAGGGAATTCCACTTCAGTGCCCCGGTGGAAAGGCTCGCATCGCGCTTCTCCCTCTGCTTCGGCGCACTCCTCACGAGGACCGTGGCCCCATCGGGAGCCCCACCTCTGGCCCCGGTGGTCGGGTTGTCGTGGCGGGCCTCCCCCATTTGTCGAACTCCTGGCGAGGATCGTGGCCTCACAAGCACGTCCACCCACGGCCCCGATGGCAGGGTTCGCGTGGCGCCCCACCCCCCGGCAGGGAGTCCCGCGTGCGGCACCCGAGAGCGAGCCCCCTCCGAGGAGGAGCGCACCGCGCCCCTGCGCGCCTGCTCCGCGGCCCCTCAGCCGCGCTGCCCCCCCCGCGGCGCGATGTGCACGGGTGCACGCAGCTGCGCTGCACGCAGCTGCATTTGGCGACGCGCACCAGGGGGGGTCGGGGGAAAGGGGGAAGGCTTCTTGGAAGGCGGCTGCTCCTCAGAAGGCGCCGGCCCGTGCATCTACAGACAAGGCCCGCGCCTTCCGAGAAGCAGGGTGCTTCTAAGACGCCTTCCCCCCTCCCCCGACCCCCCTCTGCGCGTGGCTGATGAATGTGGTTGGGCCTTTCGCCAGGTTGATTTTGTGGCCCGTGGAAGGCGAGGGAAGCTGAGAACGGGAATACATCGTCAAGACCCGGTCGGCGCAACGGTCACGCTGGGGCCCTCCGTGCGCCTTGGCCGTGCGGGTCGCGGCGCCGTTGGCGTCTTCACCTGCTCGGGAGCTGCGAATCACTCTGGGTGTCGGGTGTGACAGCGCAGACGCGCCGCCGAAGACACGCGCTGAAACACATAGTCATCTCAACTGTATCTTCGTGCTCTGGGGGGAGAAGGGGAAGGCTGGAGCACGGAAGGGAGGCGCTGCGAGGGATAAGGCGAATGCGCAGGAGGGAGACGAAGGCGCCAGGGTGAACCTCAGCCAAGCCACCCCTCCTCAAACCGGACAGCGGCACAAGAAATGCGCCTCAGAGGGACGTTCATATCATCTCCGCAGCTCGGGCCCCGCTTCCCAGATCTACTCATCGGATCGTGGTTCCCTGGCTTTCGGCCCTGCCCAGAAACAACGCCACCGATAAGCAATGACACCATGCTTCGTATACGCTGCGCCGTGCACCGTGGACCCTACGCAACATGACGAGCGGATCACGCCCTTGGGCGACGGTGTTTTCGGATTGCAAGGCCCCGTCCCCGAGGATGTTGCCACCGACTCTGGGAGGAAATGGGACGGGGAGAGGAGGGAGGATGGGAACAGAGGAGGTGGGGGATGCGGAGGAGGGCGGAGGGATGGATGGAGGAGGAGTACTTAGAGGAGGATGTGGAGGCGAAAAGAAATGAGGGAGGAAGCAGGTTCGCGTGATGAATCAGCAGAGCACTGCTTCTTCTCATCCCCTCTATGTGGCCGCACGCACCCCCCCCCGAATACTCGCGAACTTCATCCTGGCCAGTTGTGCCAACCCTTCCAGAAATCGTCGCCCGATTTATTACTGCGCTCGAGCACTTAATCTCACGCGATGTTGTGGGATTCCTGCTGTCCCCTCCAGCTTCCGCAGAACTCCCCCAACACGTCCCACATTCCACTCGCATGGAATTGCTTCTGGCTTCATCACTCTGCAAGATAATGGTTGAACGACTCCTACCATGCAAAGGCTGGCTGCTTAATCTGCATGAGGAAAATCGAACAAACACATCGCACAAGACAGCGGCTGTGGCTCTAGCGACGGCGACGGCAGCAGCGACGGTGGACTGACGCCAATCCCTGCAACAGAGTGACATGGTTAGGGCAACGAGGACCGTCCTATCATGGAGGGTATGAAGTGGCGAGACAACTTGGCCACAAGGGGTATCTCGCCCCGGTAGAAAGCCGTGCTGACTTAGACATGCTGTGGCCTGCTGGAAATTTAGTTGCGTTGCCGGAGATGTCTAAACGTGTGAAACACTCGGATACTAAGCATGTCCGCAACCGCCTTGGCTTGTCCAGAGACTGCGGCTCCGCCAGTGTGTGTGTGTGTATGTTTGTGTGTTCGCGGAACCCCTTAACACCCCAAAGCTCGTATCGCACCCTGTGGTCCCTATCGCGCCATGTGGGCAAGACCTTATGGGCGAGACGCGATGGGCGTGACCCATTCGCTCTCAAAACTTCCGAACTGGTGCACAGGACCCTTTTGGCGGCACTCCATGTCACACGCCGGGACGAACATGGGAACCTTTAGTCCATATGGGCGAGACAGCATGGCACTCAAACATCCGCGCGTCTTCACACCCATGTCTGAAGAGCCAAATGAAAACCCTTATGTAAATGATCGCGCTGTTTGGAGAACTTCCCTCAAAATTGTCACGAACGTGAGCGAAGCAATCCGTGAACCGAGGTGGTCCCTCATCGCGGAGCCTAGAGCTCCAAGCTCCAAGCTCTCCAATGCCAGCTTGGGGTCTTGAGGCCATGTGCAATGCGATGCCAGGCCGTTCCGCACATGCTGTAACCCAAGCATGTATGCACGGGCAGACTTCCTTGAGAGCGCCAGGTAACTGTGCCGTTAACATGTTACATAACGAGCGCAAAATAAGGATCTCTCCATATACAGGGTCCAAGCCACCAAAGAAAGAGCGACCATTTTTCTCGAGCTCCACTTCTAACGCGGTCAGGGCTGGTATAGCTCGCTTCAGATATTCAGGCAGTAGCCCTTCATCTTCCTCCCAGGACACTCTACTAAGGAGAAGCTGGCACGACAAGTGCTGTGATTTCGCTTCGTGGATCTCAACGGAGCCTGGAATGGACGCACCTACTGCATTCAACTGTGCCGTGTTTGCAATCTTGAAGATTTCGTCCTGCATATCGTGGACTCTCAAGGATCACACAGTGGGTGACGGAAGACCAGCAATATACCTGCAGATGACAGCAGTCTCTGCCAGCTTTGAGCCATCGGCAAATTCCATGAGTGGGGCCTGTCTATTAGGACAACTCTCCTTCGTCCATCCGTACCCAACGGTGGAATGGGTAAAGTGAAGACCAGCATGCAGCTAACATATGTGGTGGTTCACCTCAGGCCGAAGCGGCAAATAATCAAGCGCTCCAACGTTCGGCTGAGAGTGCAAAGGTGGTACCAACGGTCTCGCTTCTTTTGCCATTGGCAATGCGGTAAGGATTCGGTTCGAAACATGCCATCGGAACCGCCGAAGCATGAGGAAAAGTAGCTTGCAGCGTGCGTGGAAATAGCTACAGAAGGCGACAAGCTTGTTCGCGGGTGTGGGCTAGAGTGTCTCCACGCTCCTGAGCTTTAGCGGGTAACAAGACCGTTGGCAAAGCAACCAATGGGCGCTCAGACTCAGTGTTACCGCTTGGTGAAACAAATGCTAATCGAAATCACTGTGTCAATTTTGCTCATGTTCCCGTGCCAGAAAAACAACAACAACATCAAGCTGCAACTCAATTACTTCACCGCATAAAGAACAACACAGCCGGGACAACAGACAAATCTGGAAATCCTGAATGCAAACGTGTTGAAATCTCGCTTTCACTTCCGCCGCCTTCCGCCGGCGGACCAGCCGCCGTTTTGCTTCGTGCGCCCCGTGCGTGCAGCACGAGGCCTTCCCTGGACCGCCTCGTACGTGCAGCACACAAGGCGAGACCTCGCCGGGCCCTGTGCCCTCCTGGAGACGCCACGGGATCTCTGCGGCACGGCGGTGCAGACCGCATGGGCGAGACCCTATGACCGCATCGAGATCACTGCGGCACGTGGTGCGGCACGAACGGGCGGGACCCTCTCTGGCTGCACCGGGGACTCTGCGGCACGTGATATGCAGAAGAATGGGCAGGACCAGCTGGCCGCACAGAAGTCTCTGCCGCGCGTGGTACGCTACGCATGGGCGAGGCCCCTTGCCGCACCGGAAGGACTGCAGCAAGTGGTACGTAACTCAGGAGAGCCGGGGGACCCTGTAGCCGCACCGAAGAAACACTTCTCTCCCAGATCCTGACGGCCGAAAACTGTAGACATGGCATGCCCGACACCTGTGCACCCAGCGCCTAGTACCTCAGCGCCGCTTGCACCCCCCGAGCACGGCAAATCAGCAGGTCGGGTTCCGCAGTTTCTCGCTTAGCAGTTGTTGGAGGCCCTGGGGCTCTGTCGTACGATGGAAAATAAAAGCAGGGAGGGACCTGCGGTCGACTTGCCTTGCGTCCCCAGTGTGCAGCGTCGAAACGAGCGACGGATTGCTTGCTTTGGATGCTGACGAGAGGTAGGAGCTCATGCAACGCAAAGGCAAGGTCAGCATATTTCGCAGAGAAGTGACATCGCCTAGCATGTTCCAAGAGAGGTCCAAGCGCAGCAATTGGCCGCCCACAGTGCAGTTGTTCTCGTACACGCCCCTGTGAGCCATCCCAGGGGAGGTTCGATCACACTGTTAGCGCAGTGGCCATCAAGCAAGGCGCGTACAATACACCACAAAAACCAACTCTCAGATCCTAGCTGATTGCAAAACCGATGCGTTTTGTCCATAAGAAAAGCGAGCGTCTTTGAACTTGGTCTCATAACGGATGGTATGCAAACGCACGTTCGTTTCATCTCCGTCGTCGAGTGCGGCAAATTCATCAAGGTTGCAGAAAGGATTGAATGGGCGGGGGGACGAGGGAGCATGGGGAGGAGGACGGACGAGACAGGGAGAAAGGAGTAGCGAAGGACAAGATGAATGGTAAGGTCGAATCTTGGTCAAACCGTCACGCAATCAGGGATCTGGGGGTCCCCGAGTAGTGTGGCGATCACAGCTCAGCGCTGGAGACAGACACGGGGCAATACTGCAGAGACAGAGGGAAGAGAAGAGGCAATGGGAAACGAGGAGAGGTGATAGTAAGCAGGGCAGGGAACAAGGGGACAGAGATGGGGAGGGGCGAAGGCGGGGAGGAAACGAGGTACAGGGAATCGAAGCGGGGGGAAAGCCATCGGAGACCCAGGACTGTGGTGGTTGTGCTAAATCGCTGGCCTGTGGATCGACTTTGCCCCCGTCGCTTCCACCCTGCCGTCTTTTAAACCTGTTTCCTCCCCCACCCCCCCCTACCAGTCCCCTCCAGCCTTCTGGTCAAGCAAAACGATCAACGGGATGGCCACACCTTATTGCTTTATGGATGAAGGACCTAAGAAAAAAGAGGAGGACAACTCCCATGCTGCCACGGGCATGTCCCGCACATAAGACTAACTGGTATGTGGCAATGCGGCAGCATTGCAAAGGAAGAGAGATCAAGGGTAAGAAAGAGCGACGGCATTTTGCACTTTTACAGGGAGTCATACGAAAGCACACGCACATACGCCAATACCCCACGCTTGCATGCCAGCCGCCAGACTTGAAGATGCCATGGAAATGCCAGAAGACATATGATAGCTACTCTTCCTGGCCTGGAGACAACTGTGACGGACCATATCGTAGGAGACGCACCGTTGGGAAATCATGGATGACAGTGTACAACATATACAATCTATGGCTTGGTCGCGTAGCACTCCTCCACTGCGAGCTCCCTCGCTTATCGAAGCAAGAGGCCTCTAATGCTTCAATTGTCGACCTGCTAAGAGTCCTTCTCTGCCGCTTCTTTCTTCCTGAGACGCTCCTTGATCTGCGAGCCCTGCTTCATAAGCGGTCGGCTCTTCTCCAAATCCCCCTGTTTCGTCCAGAAACATGACAGCTGGAATAAACAATTCGCGAACTCCTCGCATTCAGTCCCGTAGTTCTCCTCACAGAGTTCCCGCTTTCGACGCAAGACCCCGTGCCAATTATTCTCGTCTTTCGCATCCTCGTACCACTTCGCCAGCGCGTCCAGAGGTTCCATCAGCTCTGGCCTGTCGCGCCCGTACTGAGCCTCGAAGTGCCGCAACAGCGGCTCTGCCAGCAGCCGGCTCGGGCTGCGCTTGAATTCGGCCAAGTGCGCATCCAAGCACAACGCCCCCACTCTTCCTAGAACAAGCGAAAAGTGCCACAAACAATATGTTCGGAGGTCCGCGCGGACTTCTCGAGTCGGCGCAAAATCCCCCCCCTATGGCGTCGCTTCCGGCGCCGCCACTGGCGCGTTTCGCGCGCTAGGGGGGTCTAGCGCCAACCCAAGACATGCACGCGGAGCTCGAGAAGTTGACAAGGAAGCTAGAAACACACGTGGCTGGATGGTTCTCATGCCGAAGATGTTTAGAGGCCTGGAAATGGTCACCAACAGCAACACAGGGGGTTGCCTCCACAGGGGAAAGATGATCCTAGATTTCGGCGTTGGCGGTAATATTTCGGTCCCCATGGAAGCCAAAATATTACCACCATCGCCAAGATCGGAATCTTCTTCCCTCGATAGAGGCGCACCGCCGATATTGGTGATGGTGTCCTGGCCGCGCCGTGTGCATCCGGCTTCCTGGCACGTCTCTGCCGCTTTTTTCCCTTCGGCTTCCGACGTACGCTGCCCCGCAGTCTGGGCACTGCGGCGCCACGGCCTTGCGGCCCGCCTCGGCCTCCTCGCGCAGGTGCAAGCCGAACGCCCGCGCCGCGCAGGACGGGCGAGCCGGGCCGCACGCGCACGCCGCGGCCAGTGGCTCTGCTTCTCCGTCCTCCTACGGGGAGTACAGGCACTGTGTCGCAGCTCGCCGCCGATGGCACCTGCACGTCGCGATGACGTCGGCGTTTGTCCCTGACACGGGTTGTTCAGCCTTGAACGGTCGCGGCTTCTCGTTAACTGGGATCGTGCGATATCGGCGGACTCTGGGCCACGGCGTTCAACCTTGAGCGCCCGCATTGGGGCTGCCGCCGCGTCGACGCGGAGCGAATCTACAGTATCTGGATCTGTTCAAGCGGCGGTACCGGGTCGTAAATCATGCATTTCCTGTTGTTCATGTTGTTGTTATGTAAGCTCTCAAGTCCAGTAAATAATCAATTGTTGACCAGCCACTCTGGTACACACTGTGATTCTTAAGTTGACGTGCCGAAGTGCCTCTCCCGGGGCTCGCACTCTGTCTTTTGCTGATGGAAATCTTGTCCTCAGACTTGGCTGCTGGCCCCCGAACCACAACAACGACGGCTCCCGACTGCTACCTTCTGCGCATTTTTTTTCAGAATCGCGCCCTCGCGTGGCACTTCCCCAGCAACTTCCTGCAGGCATCGCGCTCTCGCGTGCCACGTCCTCGCGATTCCTTCCTGCGCCGCGCCCACGACGCTGAGGAACCGCGCTCTCGCCCTGGACTTCCTCGAGACTTCCCTGGGATCGGGGCTCTCGCTCGAAGCTTCCTCGCGATCCCTGCAGGACGTCCACGCTCCAGAGACGCGCCCGCTCCGCCCACGCCGCGTGGGCCCGCCCGCCTGGGCCCGCCCCGTCCGGGCCCGCCCACCCGTCCCGCCCGTCTGGTTCCACACGTCTGCTGCTCCTGGCACCCTTTGCTGCGAATCTCTCTCCCCTCCTCCTCCTCCTCCCTCCTCCTCCTGCTCCTCCTCGTCCTCCTCCTCCATTCCTGTTGCTAGTGAATAATTTCTCCCTGTCGCACCCAGAGGCCAATTTTTAGGACGGCCCTGGCGTTTCGCCTGAGACTTCCTCACCATGTACGATTGTAGTGGCCTCTGGCCAGGAAGTCCCTGGCAACAGAAATACATGAAGCCCACACGCGCGCACATGCTAAATCTTGTGCTCCATCCTTATCCCCCTGTCCCTTCGTTCGGCCCAGCTCCTCTTGCCATCGCTCGGGCACCCGTTCCAAGTGCGCTGTGTCGTTCTCGTGCGCGCTCTTGTTTCTCGAGATGATCGAAGGTGCCCCAAAAGGGCCAGGTGGTCTTGGAGGAACCATCCGTCCTCTCTTCCCCTGCCTTAAGGGCTGCGCCAAATACACGTGACAGGTGAGGACGATCTGCTCCCAGAGGGTACGGTCGAAAGGGAAGAGGGCGGGCATCGAGGGTTTGGGGCATGCGTGTCGAAATGGCACGCGGGCAGATAAGAGCGATCAATCTTAACATTATGGTTCTGAGTTCGCATGTCTCAATCACAGCTATTGCTGCTCCCCCCTGGCTCAGCGCCCATGGTGTTTTTTATCTTCACGTGCTCCTCCTGGGGCTCGCACTTGGTTTTGCCGAAAGAACTTGGGCCTCAGAATGCGTTGTTGGCCCCCAAACTACCACAACAACAGCTCCCGCCTGATACTTCTTCATGGTATGCTCAAAACCGCGCTCTCACGCGGGACGTCCTCACACTTTATTCAGAAATCGCGCCCTCGCGTGGTCCGTCCTCGCAACTGATTGCGGCGCCGCTGATATCTCTCGTGCTCCGTCATTCTCCCTCCCCATTGCCCCTTCCTTCCATCCTCCCTCTTTTCCCCTGCTTCAGGGGCTACGCGAGCTGCACGTGGCATGCTGCGCCAACTACACGCGAGCGAACAGTGTGAACATGATCCTTGCTGAGCTCTCCTGTCTGCAGAGCAATTGCTGTCGATCCCGCCGTGCTGCTGTCGTGGTGCCTTTTCCCAACCCTCCTGCGTTGGGTGCTCGCTTTGAACGGAGCCCTGCGGTCGCCAATCCTTCCTCCCGCCTCTCGTCTCCTCTCTCTTCACATGCCCCGCCTCTTCTCTCGTGCCTCCTCTCCTCCTCATCTCGTCTCCTCTCTTCCCTCCTCATCTCTCCCGCCTCTTAGCTCCTGTCTCGCCGCCCTCCCTGGGGACTCGTTGGGAACTGCGAGCTGCGAATCTGTCGCCGCTTACGTGGGCTCCTGGGGGGTCGAGCGGAGTGACGTCCTGCACATCTCAGACGAGACCTCGCCGTCGCTGGGGGCTGCGAACTGCGAAACTGTCGCCACTTTCGTGGGCTCTTGGGAAGTCCAGCGGGGTGACGTCCTGTTCAGAGCACACGAGACCTCGCCATCGCTAGGGGCTGCAAACTGCCACACTGTCGCCATTATCGTGGGCTCCTGGGAAATCCAGCGGAATGACGTCCATCTGAGATCCGATGAGACCTTGCCGTCGCTGGGGGCTGCAAGCTGCGAAGCTGTAACTGCGAAACTGCCACCGCGTTCGTGGACTCCTGGGAGGTCCAGCGGAGTTGCGTCCTCATTAGTTCAGATGTGACCTCGCCGTTGCTGGGGACTTCGAGCTGCGAGCCTGTCGCCACTTTCGCGGGCCCTTGGGATGTCCAGCGTAGCAACGTCCTATTCAGATCGGATGAGGCCTCGCCGTCGCTGAGGGTTGCGAATTGCGAAACCGCCGACACTTTCGTGGGCCCCTGGGTACGAACTGCGAAACTGTCGCCACCTTCGCGGGCTCCGAGGAGGTACAGCGGAATTGCGTCCTACCAAAATCTGATGAGACCTTGTCGTCGCTGGGGGCTGCGAACTGCGAAATTGTCGCCACTTACGTGAGCTCTTGGGAGATCCAGCGGGATAACGTCCTTTTGAGATCCGATGAGACCTTGCGGTCGCTGGAACCTTCGAGCTACGACACTGTCGCCACGTTCGTGGGCTCCTGGGAGGTCCAGCGGAGTGACGTCCTATTCAGATCATCGGTGACCTCGCCGTCGGGGGGGGGTGCGAGCTGCGAAACGAAACTGTCGGCACGTTCGTGCGTTTCTGGGTGCGAACTGCGGAACCGTCGCCAAGTTCGTGGGCTCTGTGGAAGTCCAGCGGAGTGACGTCCTATTCAGATCGGATGAGACCCCGCCGTCGGTGGGGGCTGCGAGCTGCGAGCCTGTCGCCACCTTCTTGGGTTCCTGAGGGGTCCAACGGGGTGGCATCCGATTCGACCAGATGAAGCCCCACCGTCGCTTGGGAGCGCGACAACGACATGGCGTGGGCCGCGCTGCTTGCCCAGCGCGCTGCTGGACAATGATCGCAACTCTCCTTCCTCATGTGTCGTCCTCTTCCTCCATCAGGCGTCTCCTCCTCCGTCCTCCTCCTGCCCCTCGCTCTCATCCCCATTTCATTTCCGAGCCTTGGGCCCGAGTCCTCGTCCCTGTATTGTTGTCCTGTGGATCGTGCAGGGCGCGCATCCCATGTAGCATCACAGAACATGACGGTTCACGTGTTGCCATCAACCAAGCTAATCCGGGCAGACTCCTCTTGTCACTTAGAGCGCTGCGGCCTTTACTCCTTGCTCCCTTCACTCCTTCCTCCCGTCTTCTCTCTTCCCTCCTCCTCTTCAGTCCTGCCTCTTACCTCCTGCCTCGCCGCCCTACCGGGGGGCTCGCTCGGTGCTGAGAACTGCGGAGCTTCCCCCCTGGGAGGTCGAGCGGAGTGACGTCCTGTTGAAATCCGACGAGACCTCGCCGTTGTTGGGGTCTGCGAACTGCGGAACTGTCACCACATCCGTGCGTTCTTGGGTGCGAACTGCGACACCGTCGCCACGTTCGCGGGCTCCCGGAAGGTCCAGCAGAGTGACGTTCTATTGAAATCATATGTGACCTCGCAGTCGCTTGGGGATGCGAGCTGCGACGCTGTCGGCACTTTCGTGGGCTCCTGGGAGGTCCAATGGGGGGAGCGTCCTACTCAGATTGGACGGGACTTCGCCATTATTGCAAACTGCGAATTGCGGAATTGTCGCCGCTTTCGTGTGTTCTTGGGTGCGATTTGCGAAGTGCGAATCTGTCGTCACTTCCGTGGGCTCCTGGGAGGACCAGCGAAGTGAAGTCTTATTCAGATCAGATGGGGCCTCGGCGTCGCTGGGGGCTGCGAACTGCGAAACTGTCGCCAACCTCATGGGTTCCTTCGATGTCCAGCGGAATGATGCCCTTCTGAAATCAGCTGAGACCTTGTCGTCGCTGGGGGCTGCGAATTGCGAAATTGTCGCCACTGTCGTGCGCACCTCGTCTTGTTCAGATCATGTGAGGCCTCGCCGTCGCCGGCGGCTGCGAGCTGCGAAGCTTTCGCCACTTTCGTGTTGTCTTAAAAGATGACGTCCTTATGGAATCAGATTCGACCTCGCAGACGCTGGGGGCTGCGAGCTTCGAAACTGTCGCCACCTTCGTGGGCTCCGGGGAAGTACTGCAGAATGACGTCCTTCTGAAATCAGATGAGACCTTGTCGCTGGGGGCTGCTAGCTGCGAAATTGTCGCCTCTGTAGTGTGCGCTTCGCCTTGTTCAGATCATGTGAGGCCTTGCCGTCGCCGGCGGCTGCGAGCTGCGAAAATGTCGCCACGTTCGTGGGCTCCTGGGAGGTCCGGCGGAGTGACGTCCTATTCAGATCATCTGTGACCTCGCCGTCGGTGGGGGATGCCAGCTGCGGATTTGTCGCAACTTTCGTGTGTTCCTACGGGGTACAGCGGAGTGACGTCCTACCCAGATCAAATGAAACCTCGCCGTCGCTGGGAACTGCGAGCTGCGAAACCGTGGCCACTTTCGTGGGCCCCTGGGAGGTCCAACGGAGTGAAGTCCAATTCAGATCAGTTGGGACTCCGCCGTCGAAATTGTCGCCACGTTCGTTGGTCCCCAGGAGGTCCAGACGGGACCTCGCCGTCGCTGGGGCGTGCGAACTGCGAATCTGTCGCCACTTTCGTGGGCTGCTGGGAGGTCCAACGGGCAATACAAGACAAGACAAGACAAGACAAGACAAGACAAGACAAGACAAGACAAGACGAGACAAGACAAGACAAGACAAGACAAGACAAGACAAGACACGCGTGTCCGCTGGCAGGCGGGCCCCTTAGGAGCGGCGTGGGCGGGCCAGGGCCCGTTCAGATGTGTGTGCGCGAGGTAGTGCTTCTCCCAGTTGTTCCACGATGTCCGGTCGTCAGCGAGATCCAACCACGTCGCGGTATTCTCACCAGTGGTAGATCGTGTAATCTGCGATATGTCGTAGTGCCACCTCTCTCGCTGCCTTCCCCGTCAGCGTATCGCTGGTCTGGTGTCGTGGACGTCGGGTTCCCACGCTGCAGCAAGTTTGGTCCATCTGTGGTGGGGTTGCTCTGCGATTCGCCCTGCCCATCGCCATCCGCGCTTGTGGTAAAAAGGGTCGTCCAGTTGTCGTTTTGCAAATTCTTCAGCTGTGTGGGTAGCTCTGCGAACGAAATCCTTCCACGGTTCTAGGACGGAGTCGTCTTCGACGACGTCGCGGTGAGGTTGTATTCTGGCGTCGTTGCTGCTCGTGCTGTCGCTTGAGCTCGTGCTGCCGTTGCGGTGACCTACGTCGGAACTTGTGTCGTTACCGGTGTCGGTGCTGCGTATTGCTGGTGCTCGGCGCCTGGGCGTGTTCACAATGAGTCGCAGCATGCGTCGGTGGGTGCGTCACATTGTCAGAAGCATGTCCTTGGTGAGGGTCCACGAGGTGCAACCATACAACACGCTTGGCGTCACCGTGCCATTGAATAGCCGGAGTCAGCTGTGCAAGGGGTGCCGTTTGCGAGTCAGCTCGTCGCGGAGTTGGTGGAACTTCCGCCATCCCACGGCAATTTCGTTGGAGAGTTCAGCGCAGTTCTGTTGGTAGCCGTGTGGTGTCAGCTTTCGGCCAAGGTATTTCGTGCTTTGCTCGGAATTGAATATTTCGACGTTATCACCGTCGATGTCAGCGTGTGTCGTCGTTCGTCCGTGCTGCCGGCTCGTACTTGCGAGGATTTTGGTTTTGCCTGGGTGCAACTTTAGTCCGCGTGCGGACTATCAGATTCAGATCCCATTCGGACGTCCTATTCAGATCTGATGAGACATCGCCGTCGTTGTGCAGCGCCACAGCGACAGGGCGCGGGCCGCGCTGCTCGTCCAGGGTTCCGATGGAAAATAATCGCAACCCTCTTTCCTCATCCTGCCTCTCTCGTTGTCGTCCTTTTCCCCTTCACTCCAGTCCCTGCTGCTGGTTTGCCCCAGCGCGGGCCTCTTTTCTGAATCTGAGTCTTTATTCATTCTTGTCGCCCCCCGGATTTCCCCCCTTCCGCCTTCCCCTGGTCCTTCTTTCCCTCCCGATCTTTCAGGTTTGTTTCCTGCTAGTGCTGCTCGTCCTCATCTTTTCCTCCCGCTCATCCTCCAGCTCGCCCGCCACCTCCTCCTGTGCACGCAGCTCTCCTCCGTCCGACTGCGCACGACACGACCATGGTCTCCCTGTGTGTGGGTCGCAGGCCGGCTATGACACGCGGACAGAGACGAATCAATACCATAAAGAAGGATGGGAGGGAAGGATAAGATGTCAAATGAAGCGCGATCAAACCTGGCTTTCCCAGCGGCCCTTCGCTCGGACCTCCTCTTCCCGTGCTCGCCGCCGAACCTGCTCGCGCACATCTCTGATGGCCTTTCGCTCTGCGGCCCAGCGGCGCCTCGGCGCCCAGCTCCACCACGCGCGTGCAAGCCAAGGCGCCGGAGGGCGGACCGGGAGACTAGACGTCTCCCACATGGGGCCCGAGTAGATTGGGGTCGGAGGATCGCCCCGCATCGCCGATGCATCTCCGACGCATTGACGATGCAGCGGCGATGCATCGGCGACGTCGGCGGTGCACCGGCGACGTCGGCGCGGAGGACATCGGGCTCCACGTTCGAGCCGCATCGCCGATGCATTGGCAATGCGGCGCGAACCTCCGACCCCATTTGCTCCGACCCCATCTGGGAGGCCTCGAATTAGGTCGGGCATGTCCCCTTACAGGCGGATTTTTGAAGAAAATGAAACTTGTCAAAACATCGTCAACCATAGTCAAAGCATCATCGGATTACGCAACCGAGAAATCCCACATAGTTATATGTCGGGGAATGATCGCTGAAGTGAGACATGCGAGAATGATGCTGGTGGCTGTTGCCCCGCCGATACCATTGGCGGCGCTGGTCAAGAGGAGAGGAGGTCACCGAGGGTCCTTTCCCAGGGCGGCAACAAGCACTTCGGTCACGCAGGACACGGAACGAGATCTTCGTCGAAAAGCATCCGACCCTTTCCCGCCCTGGCACGGGCGCCTCCCAAGCTCTCAGACCTTGGCAAGCATAGGGGCCGCGGTGAGGGACCACCCCGTGCGCACCCTCTATGGTGTCGAGAAAATGCCACGCCTGCCACGCTCTCAGACCCTGGCACGCATACGGGCCGCGGTGAAGGACCACCCCCTGCGCACCCCCTATGTTGTCGAGAATGTGCCACGCCTGCCACGCTCTCAGACCTTGGCACGGATAGGGGCCGCGGTGAGGGACCCCCCCTGCGCACCCCCTATGTTGTCGAGAGAATGCCACGCCTGCCACGCTCTCAGGCCCTGGCACGCAGGGGGGCCGCCGTGAGGGACCACCTCCTGCGCAACCCCTACGGTGTGAAGAAAGTTCCGCGCCTGCCATGCTTTCAGACTCTGGCACGCATAGGGGCCGCTGTGTGGACCACCCCCCTGCGCCCCCCCTTAAGTTGTCGAAAAAGTGCCACGCATGCCACGCTCTCAGACCTTGGCACGCAGTGGGGGACCACCCCCTGCGCACCCCCTATGTTGTCGAGAAAGTGCCACGCCTGCCACGCTCTCAGACCCTGGCACGCATAGGTGCCGCGGTGAAGGACCACCCCGTGCGCACCTCCTATGGTGTCGAGAAAGTGCCACGCCTGCCACGCCTTCAGACCCTGGCACGCATACGGGCCGCGGTGAGGGACCACCCCCTGCGCACCCCCTATGGTGTCGAGGAAGTGCCACGCCTGCCACGCTCGCAAGCCCTGGCACGCATAAGGGCCGCGGTGATGGACCAACCCCCTGCGCACCCCCTATGGTGTCGAGACAATGCCACGCCTGCCATGCTTTCAGACCCTGGCTCGCATATGGGGCCGCCGTGAGGGACCCCCCCTGCGCACCCCCTATGGTGTCGAGAAAGTGCCACGCCTGCCACGCTTCCAGACCCTGGCACGCATAAGGGCCGCGGTGAGGGACCACCTCCTGCGCACCCCAATTACGGTGTCGAGAAATTGCCGCGCCTGCCATGCTTTCAGACCCTGGCACGCATAAGGGCTGCCGTAAGGGACCACCCAATGCGCACCCCCTAAGGTGTCAAGAAAATGCCGCGCCTGCCAAGCCCCCTGCGCACCCCCTATGGTGTCGAGAAAGTGCCACGCCTGCCACGCTCTCAGACCCTGGCACGCATGGGGGCAGCCGTGAGGGACCACCTCCTGCGCACCCCCCTATGGTGTCGAGGAAATACCACACCTACCACGCTCTCAGACCCTGGCACGCATAAGAGCCGCCGTGAGGGACTACCCCGCGCGCACCCACTACGGTGTCGAGAAAGTGCCACGCCTGGCACGCTCTCAGACCTTGGCAGGGATAGAGGCCGCGGTGAGGGACCACATTCTGCGCACCCCCTATGGTGTCGAGAAAGTGCCACGCTTGCCTGATGGCTGCATGTGGACGTGCGTATCATGTGGCTACCCAGTATGTGGCGCATGCGTCTTGATGTACGATGCCGTCGACACGCCAAACGCGCACTGGCGTTGTATGATGTGTGCGCGAATGTGTACATACGTGCGGTTGCATGTGACGCGTGTCTCATGTACGTGTCGTGCGTGTGTAGCGCGTGGGTGAGGGGAGGAATGAAGAGGAGGAGGATGAGGAGGAGGAGGAGGAGAGGAGAGAAGGAGGTGAGAGAGGAAGACGCAGGCGCGACGAGGCATGAGGAGGGGTGAGGAGAAGACGCGGGTGGGACGCGGGAGAGAAGAAAACCATAACCCCACCAAGGATGTGGGGAAAAATCGTCCCCATACTATTTTCCTGACTAGTCTGGAATAGTCCTCCGGTAGAAAGACGACATACGCGCCCAACCATGTACGCGAACAACGGCCCCTCGACCCGCGAGACCGCCCGCGTGACACGAACGTCCGCGCAGTGCACACTCTCGAACCAACGTGGATTCGTGTGCGTGTACACGTTCATTTCTAATCGTGCTCATTTCTAATCGTGCCCCTTTGTGGCCAGGAAGAGGCCCAGGACAGAACAATGAGAAGTGAAAGGGTCCTGGCACCCCCCAAAAAATTGAAGAACTTTCGAAGCATTAGAAACGAACAATGCGTACGTGTGCGTCCTTCTTTCGCTCCTGCGGCTAAGAGGGTTTGGGTGACCCAAAAGGGTATCCAGCTGAACGGGGGTGGTGCAATAGATTTGGGGCAATTGGATTGCAACCGTATTGCGCCGGATAATTGGATTGCGTTGTATTGCAAGTGGTGTATTGCAGGCGAAAAATCCAGCAATACATTTGCGCCCCCGGAATGTACTGCACGCCCCAAGTGTATTGCAAACCCACGAAGCTATTGCACCAGATGTACTGCACCAGCCCCCTTTGTCGCTGGACCCCCTTTTGGGTCCACCCGCGAGGGACGGCGAGGGAGCGAGCGAGCCTGCCCGCGCCGCGGCGGTGCACCGGAACGCGCCGTGCCGCGCGAGGCGCGCCTCGGCGGCCGGGCACCGCCTCTGCCTCGGCTCGCCCGCGGGCGGAGTCGCGCGGCGTCCGCCCCTCGCGGCTTCGGCGCCCCTGCAGGGCGGCCGCGCGGGGCTCTCGATGGCGCCCTGGTGCTGCGCGCCTGCTTGCCTCCCCTCCGCCCCCCTCGCTCTCCGCCCTCTCGCTTGCTCGCCTCCTCTCCGCCTCCTCTCCAGCCGCGCCGCCGCCGCCGCTGGCCTTTTCCTCCCTCGCGGCTTGCGTGGCGGCCGGCCGGGGAAAGCGGCGCAATGGGCGCCGTTTTCGCTGGTTGCACCGTCTCAGATGCGCGTTTTTTTGTGCGTGTGGGCGTGTCTTATACCGCTCCTGGACGCCTCCCTCCCTCTGCCATCGCCTCTCACTCTTCCGCTTGAAATGGCATCAGGACGTTTTTTGCCGGTGGAGCTGTTTATTCTGACTTCTCCCTGTATGCTTTGCTTGCTTCTGCTCACGGTGGTCCACTCCGTGGTCTCCTCGTGTCTCGCGATCTCCCACCTGGGTGCTTTGATTCGGATGCGTCGAGACTTATTACAAGTACGGGCAGTTCGGCAAGGAGCGGCCGTCTACTACTTGGTTTGAGATTGAGCTGCGGCCTAGCTTTCTGTCTTTCTGTCTTGCCGTCTCGTCTCGCCCTTTCCCGTGTGTCTCTTGTTTGCCTTCTCCCCGCCGCGCCGTTCTCGCCCCCGTTGTGGCCCTGTTCCGCTCGCCGCCTGTTCGGCTCGCTTTACCACTTTGACGGTGCGCGGTCGGTCCCGCGACGCTCGCGATCCAAAATAACATGTTTTGCTCAGTGTGCACATGGTCTGCGCATGTCGGCTGTGAACCTGAGAAAAACGAGCGTTGGTCATGGTACGTCGCATGTGGGCGCTCCGAGAAAACTCCTGTCACAACTAGGGTGCGGGAGAAGACCCGTCCTCCGCCTACCACCTGGCGCCGCTCGCCCAGCACAGAAGAAGGAGCAGGAAGGAAAAGGGGCATGGCAATGGGATCTTCCGCCCTGGGTCCTGGGAGTATCTGCATCGTCCCTCCCCCCTCAGGGCCAAATTGTCCGTCTTCACCTTCTTCCAAGACGCGGCCGCGTCGTCTGCGGACAGCTGCAGAAGAGCCCTCTTGACGACCCCCTGCTGCACGTAGCCCCGGACGACACCCCAGCGGCCGTTGAGGGCCCTGCCAGCCTCGCTGACGAGGCCGTCTACAACAACCTCGGCACCAACGGGGAAGACAGGCGGCAGTTCTGACTGCTTAGGCGGCAACTTCTGCGGAGCCTCCTCTGGCAGGAAGAACCACTCCGGCAGCCAATCCTCCAGTTTTCTCCTCTTTGGGCAGCAGCGGGGTCGCAGGTACCTCGGGCCAACCACGGTGTAGTACACGTATTTGTACAGGAAGTCTCCCCAATCGCGCAAAGAGTTGGGCGCTGGCAGAAGAAGAAGCATCTGCACAAACATAAACTTTCGGCGGAAGCCCGCGCGGCGCGAATTTTTTCGATCGTTGCCGGCGCGCGGAGCCCGCCAGGGGGCGGCGCTGGAGACCGCCAGAGGCGCCGTCGAGGGAGCACAGCGCCGATTCAAGAGAAGATCCGAACGGACCTCGCAACAACATTTAGGCTCATGTCTGGGGAAACCACACCGATACCGCTTCTCCCCGGACCCCTCCCGGGCTGTGTTCTCACTCGACTCTCGAGGCGAATCCAGCGGTGGTGACGAGGGCCTTCCATGAGGCCTCAAAAAAGCGAAAACGAAGCAGGGGTAGCGATATCGGTACCTCTTCCTCCTACGAATGTCTGTGCCAATTTTCCTTCTTCGGGATGGGTCAGCGGGCAACGTCGTCGCGGTGGCCGCCATCGACAGGGAGCAGCGGGGCGCAGCCCGGCGACTCCGAAGGGCGTGGTTTGCACAGGGTGTGCTTTGCAACCCGCGCGTGGGGGGGGGGGGGGGGCGAGGACCTCGGCAGAGATCTCCGCTGCGCCCCAACGAGGGCTCATAACACCTTTGGCGCGACGTGGTGACTCCCTAAGCCCCGACGGTGCCGATCGCAAACCACACCCTTGCGCAACCACACCCACTGCTTGGCGGCGAGCCCCGGGGGGGGAGGAGTGAAAGGGGGCCGGGCCTCCTCGAAAGGCGGCGGGGCTCCTCAGAAGCCCTCGCGCCCTCCGAGAAGTCTTCGGGGCCTCCAGGGGGGAGGAGGAGTAGGAGGAGGAGGAGGAGGAGGAGGAGGAGGAGGAGGAGGAGGAGGATGATGATGAGGAGAGGAAGGAGGAGGAGGAGTGATGAGGAGGCGGATGATGATGATGATGATGATGATGATGATGATGATGATGATGATGATGATGATGATGATGATGATGATGATGAGGAGGAGGAGGAGGAGGAGGAGAGGACGATGATGACGGAGGATGATGATGGAGGAGGAGGAGGAGGAGGAGGACGGAGCAGGAGGAGGATGAGAAGGAGCAGGAGGAGGAGGAGGAGAAGGAGGAGGAGGAGGAGGAGGAGGAGGAGGAGGAGGAGGAGGAGGGGGAGGCCCAGGGCACGTCTCAGCAGGCCCGCGGCCTTCCGAGCCTCCCGAGCAGGCCCGCCCTCGCTCGCGTGCCCTCCCCGGGCGCGCCGCCGAGCTGCAGGCGCCGAGCGGGGCCGCGCGCGATGGGGGGCGAGCGGCGGGCGCTGCCGGCGCGAGCGCGCCCCCTCTGGGGCGGCGGCCGGCGCGAGCGCCCCTGAAGCGCAGATGGGCTGTGGCCGGCGATCGGGGCCTGGGGCTCCCCACTCTGCCCAGGGGCGTGCGTGGTCGCGACGGAGGGCCCATCGCCGATCGATCGACTGCGTGCCGCCGGCTCCAAGTGAGTGTTTCCCCCACTCCTCCCCCTGTGAGCCAGCCCCAGACGTCCGACTTCCTGATTCTTTCAACGCCTTGTCCCTGAAGTCCCGACCGGTTCCCCTGGGCCAGCTCTTCATCCCGAGTCGGTTTTGTCGGTCCCAGTCGGCGACTACGAAGGGTGTGGCTACGCTGAGGTGTGGCTTGCGAGCTGCGTCGTTAGGGCCTGGGGGCACCGCGTTGCCCTCGTCGGGCCTCCTCGGGGCACGGCAGAGAACTCTGCCGAGGTCCTCGCCAGCCCCCTAGGGTTAAGTCGGGCGTGCCCCGCTACAGGGGGATTTTGAACGAAAGATAAGACATGCACTAAAAACGTGCAAACATAGCCCAAAGTTGTCAAACCATAGTCCCCAAACTATTTTTAAACTATGTTTGGATATTCCTCCTGTAGAGGAACATGCCCGACTTAACCCCAGGGTGCGGGTTGAAAACCACACACTTTGCAGTCCACACCCTTCGGAGTCGCCGATGCGGAGTCCCAGGCACCCGGCGGCTCGACCACATGGCGGGTTCCCGAAACTCTGAGGGGCAACGATAGGGGGCGACAGGCATAGGGGGGGATGCATCGACTTGGAATCGGCGACACATCGTCGATAGATCGGCGACGGCTCCCCGATAGTGAATCCGCACCTTCCTGGGCATGGTGGCTCTGTCGGGCCCCTATCGGCGATCAATGGGCGATTGGGGATCGATGCATCCCCCCCCATGGCTACTGTATTCCCCCCCTAACGTTGCTCCCGAAACTCGCAGCATCCAAAAGTGTGGCCATCTCTTGGGGCCGCACCTGTTGTGCTTCCGCCGGCTTCTTCGGCGACAGTCTGCCGGCGGAGCCGCCCCCGTTTGTACTTCTGGGACGGGGTCCCAGAGCTGCACGATCGACATGGATACGGCAAGAGCAGGCACGAAGACTGACGGCAATTCCTGACCGTTTTGAATAGGAGTCGCCGTCGGCGTGGCCGCGGAGACGTGTCGGGCGTCCAGATCAAACCTCCAGCGGCTCGAACACACCGAAAAGGCCAGTTTTTCGTTTTCAGGCGAAAAACCGGCCACTTCGTGTTCTTCTCGTGTTCCCAGAACACCATTCCCAGGCCACTTTTTGAATGCCCAGAGCCAACTGTAGGCCACTTCGTGTTCTTCGTGCTCCCAGAACACCACTCCTGTACCATATTTTGATTGCCCGGAGCCAACTGTGGGCCACTTCGAGATCTTCGTGTTCCCAGAACACCAGTCCTGTGCCATATTTTGAATGCCCGAGCTGAGGCAGGCTGAGGCCGAGGCAGGCTGAGGCCGAGGCAGGCTGAGGCTGAGGCTGAGGCACGCCGAGGCAGGCTGAGGCTGAGGCTGAGGCAGGCTGAGGCTGAGGCAGGCTGAGGCTGAGGCTGACGCAGGCTGAGGCCGAGGCAGGCTGAGGCTGAGGCTGAGGCAGGCTGAGGCTGAGGCTGCAGGCTGAGGCTGAGGCTGAGGCTGAGGCTGAGGCTGAGGCTGAGGCAGGCTGAGGCTGAGGCCGAGGCAGGCTGAGGCTGAGGCTGCAGGCTGAGGCTGAGGCTGAGGCAGAGGCTGAGGCTGAGGCAGGCTGAGGCTGAGGCTGATGCAGGCTGAGGCTGAGGCTGGCTGAGGCTGAGGCAGGCTGAGGCTGAGGCTGAGGCCGAGGCAGGCTGAGGCTGAGGCCGAGGCAAGCCGAGGCAGGCTGAGGCTGAGGCTGAGGCTGGCTGAGGCAGGCTGAGGCTGAGACAGGCTGAGGCTGAGGCTGAGGCAGGCTGAGGCTGAGGCAGGCTGAGGCTGAGGCCGAGGCAGGCTCAGGCCGAGACAGGCTGAGGCTGAGACTGAGGCTGAGGCTGAGGATGAGGCCGAGGCAGGCCGAAGCTGAGACAAGGTGAGGCTGAATGGGGGGGGGAGGGGGGGAGGCTGAGGCAGGCTGAGGCCGAGGCAGGCAGGCTGAGGCTGAGGCAAGCCGAGGCAGGCTGAGGCTGAGGCTGAGGCTGACTGAGGCTGAGGCTGAGGCAGGCTGAGGCTGAGGCTGACGCAGGCTGAGGCTGAGGCAGGCTGAGGCTGAGGCTGAGGCTGAGGCAGGCTGAGGCTGAGGCCGAGGCAGGCTGAGGCTGAGGCTGAGGCAAGCCGAGGCAGGCTGAGGCTGAGGCTGAAACTGAGGCAGGCTGAGGCATCCGTAGGAATCCATAGGAATCCTTAGGAATCCCTAGGAATCCTTAGGAATCCGTAGGCATCCTTAGGAATCCGTAGGCATAGTTAAGCATCCTCAGGAATCCCTAGGAATCCTTAGGATTCCGTTGGATCCTAAGGCCGTTGCCACTGTGACTGTCATTGCGAATGCGACTGCGACTGCGAGAACAGCAGAATTCTACAACTGGATTCTCACCTGAATCTTAAGGGGAATGCTTCCAAATATGCTTATACACATCGCTGTTCGGTTGCTTAGCCGGGATCTTTTTTTACTTGGGCGACGAAGGCAAAGAGGTCTTGCACGAGAGGCCGTAGCGATCTCACGCGATGGTCTACGCAATCTGCCCAAGCACGGCACACCGCTCGGACAATAGGGAGGGCTTGGGCGCGATCTTGCTGGGGAAGCCCAAGCGCCAATACCCGCACAACCGACCCCGTTTTTCTACTTCGCTCAGTTGGGCAAGATAAGTCAGCACCGAATCGGAAGATCGGATCGGATCGGAACGTGCGTCGGATCGGGCTGCATCGGCATGGAGTCGAACTCGAATCGGACCGGCAGTACCAAAATGCGCTGTGTAGCCGTACAGGCATCTGGCGCACCTGGCCGCATCGGATCGCACGGACATCGACATCGGATCGCATCGGGCCGACCGGATCGAAACTTACCCTGCTTGGGTGGCCTGCTGCTTCTCCAGTCGCTTCCGCCGCCTCTCCCGCCGACTTCGGCGCTGGAGTCTGTCCCAGCATCCCCCCCGGCATCCCCAGGCCCCCCGCCCGCCTCCCCCCCAAAGGACGGGAAGGGGCCCATCGGTCGTTCCGCTCCGTCCTGCGGGAGCCCCTACAGGAGGAGGAGGAGGAGGAGGAGGAGGAGGAGGAGGAGGAGGAGAAGGAGGAGGAAGAGGAGGAGGAGGCGGAGGAGGAGGAGGAGGAGGAGGAGGAGGAGGAGGAGGAGGAGGAGGCGGAGGCGTGGCTCACGTGCGGACGACGAGGGATAGAAGGCTCTTGCGCAAGAGGGGCACGACGACCTCACGCGGCGGCCTTCGCGGGCCGCCGAGGCGGCAGGCTGCACGGAACGTGAGGCGCTCACGCATGAGCTTCCGCAAGCAGCTTGCGCAAGAATGTCTGCGGATCGATCCTCGATGACGATGACGATGACATGACGACGACAATTATGACGATGGCAAATTGATGACACTTGATGACAATTTGATGAGAATTGTCACCTTCCTACGTCGTTCATGTGCGCGTGGATCCTCCGCCTCCGACGTTCGCCCGACTTCCGACGTCCGACGACTCGTTCGCGGCGCCAGGCCACCGCTGCTCCCGAACCGCTCCGTAGGACCGGCTCCCCAACCCGGGTCGCTTCTTGATGTGGGGCCCAGATGCGGTCACCCGCTGCCGAGATTGACGGAACACGCCCGTCGTGGCTCGCAGGGGCGAACACTCAGAGCTCCGATCGGCGAGCGCCCCAGGGAACGACATCGGTGTCAGGAGGTCGACCTGCAGCAGAACGGCGATCGGATCTATATCCATTCCATTGTGAAGACGCGACGGCAGACAATCAAAAATGCACAGAAGTCAGCTGTGAGATGCACCGTCCTCGTCCTCGACCTCCTCCTCCTCGTCCTCCTCCTCCTCTTCCTCCTCCTTCTCCTCTTCGTCCGCCTCCTCCTTCTCCTCCTCCTCCGCCTCCTCCTCCTCTCCCTCCTCCTCCTCCTCCTCCTCCGCCTCCTCCTCCTCCTCCTCCTCCTCATCCTCCTCATCCTCCCATTCTCTCCACGTCGGGTTCCTGCAGCACTCGGTCGCTCCGGCGCTGCGCAGGCGGTTCCAGTGCAAGTCCAGGCTCCGGAGCAGCTTCAGCTGTCCTCTCGCCGACCGGCGCCCGCAGCGCTTCCCGCCTGCCTGCTTCTCCTCCCGGTGCTGCGGCTGCCTCTGCTGCCTCTGCCGCCTCTCCCTTCCCATCCTCTTCCTCTTTCCTTTCCCCCCGTGGCTCTGCCCTCTCCGCTGTCTCCGCTGTCCCCCTCTCTTTCTCTCGCTCTCTCTTGCTCTTCTTCTTCGATTCTCCTCTACAACCGCTCAGTACGGGTAACATGCTCTTCCCTCTTTCCCCAGACTCTGAGCCAGCGGGGTCTCTTTTCTCCTGCCTAATCCTTGTGACGCACAGGATTTCAAAAGTCAGTTTGCAGTGATAATTTCCGATCGGGACGATATGGTTTTTTCAAGCAATGTTGCTCCTGCCGAGGCGTTGGCCTCATTTCAGCACTGGAACTTTGCCCCTGTCGTTTCAGAACGGCTCTCTCGCCCTCATGCGGGCCGCACTTCTGGATCTGAATCCTTCCTCGTCATTGTCGCCTCCTCCTTTCCTCTCCTCCGCCCTCCCCTGGTCCTCATTGTCCTCCCGCTCCTCCTACTCCAACTCCTGCTGCTGCTCCTCCTCCTCCTCCGTCATCCTCCAGCGCACCCACGACCTCCTTCTCCACTGTACACACAAACACACACCTCCCTTCATAAGACGATAGGGGTCATTTTCAGGGTTCCAGGGCAGCCATGACACTCGTCGCCAGAGTGAAACATATCTTTGCAATCGTGGATGGGGTTCCTGGGAGGGGTAGGATGTCAGATGTGGCGCGAGCGCGCCTAGCTTTCATCTTTCCTTTCTTCGTTTCGTGGCACTACAGGGAGCTCCACCTAATCCCACAGGGGCGGGAGTCGCATGCGGTTCCGCGCCCATTTCGGCACATCCGGCACCCGCTTCGTGGCCCCACAGGGAGCTCCACTGAAGCCGGCATTCACACTCGCATCTGCTTGGGTCCTTCCGCTCTTTCCAACTGCCGGATGTCTGGGCTCCGCATCGCTGCTCCCTTTTTCTTTTTTTTTGTTGAGGCCATAAGACGCGGGCGGCCCTCCAACGGCCGCTCGGGACCCCGGAAGAACGCTCCCCCGCAAGGGGCGCAGCTGCTGGAAAGAGCATCCCGAGGCTGGACCATCGCCGACCACTGATAAGATTCTCGGACAACCTTTAACCTTTAGAGGCCTCCTGGATGGGGTCGGGGTAGGTGAGGTCCGAGGATCGCGCCGCATCGCCGATGCATCACCGATACATCGACGATGCATCGACGGCGCATCAGCGACGTCGGCGATTCGTCGGCGTGGAGAAAATCGGGCCCCACACCGAGCCGCATCGGCGATGCATCGGCGATGCATCGGCGATGCGGCGCGATCCTCCGACCCCATCTACTCCGACTTCATCTAGGAGGCCTAGAACCTTGAGGCTCGAACCCTCCTCGCCCTGCCGCGGGGCTCACGGGAGGCGTCCCACGAGCAGCCCCAAGGACTCCCCGGTGGCGTCCACCGCGCCCAGCCCGTTGCCGGCGAGGCCCAGGTGCGTGAGCGCGGGCCGACTGCCAGGGTCTTTTTTTTGGTCTCTCTCTCTCTCTCTCTGCGGGGTTCGAGGCTCGTTGGCACGAAGAAAACATGTCCTGAGGGGAACCCGAACGTCCGACGGCTCGAAAAAGATCGAGCTGGCCAAGTTCCACCACTCTGGGCCTCTGGAGGCACTGGGACTGGCAAAAAACGATCCAGGATGAAGAGCCCGACCCGAGGGCAATGCTCGAGAGGTCTGGAGGCCCATGTCTCAACAAACATCGAACCGCTCGATGTCTGGGAGCGGGTTCTGCAAAGAACGGGTCCTGGACCCCTGGGGGCTCCCCCCAAGATCAGCTCTTCACTCTGGCCCGCGGAGGGCTCAAGAAGCTCCCCAAATGACAAAAACCTTAGGACTCCCTTCCTTCGTGGCGAGCTGGGAAGGGCGTCGGCGGAAGGAGCCGGCCAGCTAGCGAGCGATCGAGCGCCAGAGTCGCGCGCTCTCCGCTGTATGGAGCCCGCCCGTGCCTATCGGGGCACGACGTGGAGGCCAGGAGCAGTTCAGGCACGATCGGTGACCGTCCTCTGCGGGGAACGGCGGGGGGGAACTGGCGGAGGGCGCGGGGGCGGAGGAGGTGGATGCATAGGTGGAAGGGGTGGGGGAGGTGGGTGGGTGAGAGGAGAAGAAAAGAGAAGAGGCTAGTGGAGGCCTCCAGAAGCCCCAAAAAGGCCGACAATGGTCAAACACCCGGATCTTGGATCCTCGCCCACTTCCTCCCGAGGACTCCTCCTGCCCGCCCCTTCCTCCTACAGCACGCCAGCCTGACGTTGAAGACGTGTCTAATCGAACATGGTCCTCCACATAATACTTATCCTCTTCCTTCTCCTTATACTCCTGTCTCCTTCCCCCTCCTCCATCGCCACCTCATCGTCCTCTTCGTCTGTTTATCCTCCTCATCCGCCTCCTCCACACCCCCTTACTCGTCCCCCTCCTTTCCTTTCCCACCTATCCACGGGCGCCTCCTCCATCGCCTCCTCCTCCTCCTCGTCGTCCTCCTGCTGCACTTCCCTTTCGTCATCCGCACCTGCCTCCTCCCTCTCCCCGCCCTCCTGCCCCTCCGCCGCCGCCGCGCCGGCCGTTTTGCTTGAGTCTTCGTCAGCACTTATGATGCTGAAGTTTGCCACTTGCAATAATTTCGAAGGATTGGAGGCGGTCCCTTTTCAACAAGTGGCCCTCGCCTTAGCTCCGCGCGCATTCGCTTTGACGACTCACAACGCATTCTAACATGGAGTGCAGTCCGTTTTCATAATGTGGCTCTCGCCTGAGCACCACGCGCATTCGTGTTAAACAAATAGCAGCTTCGACGTTGGGGACGAGCCCTTTTTAAAATGTGGTTCTCGCCCCACAAGTTTGCAACGGCTTGAAAGATTCGTGCAGCTGAAATCCCAGAACTCGTGTTCTGGCAAGATGCAAACCTGTCAGGGCGCGACGATCATCGTGATTCGTGGTGTGGAATCCCACGAATGTTGTCTAGGCGCGATTCAGGATTGCCAGGACGCATACGTTGATTCGCGGCGTGGAGGCTCCAAGCATGGTGGCTTGGTATAATGAGCAGATTTTCGGACAATTGTCCTCTCATGGGGCATTCCCCGCAGTGAATATACAGTCTTATAGGGACCTCTCGAGGGGAACTTGGGCGGGGGGGGTCAGTCGCATCATCGTTGATGCATCTTGGGCTTGCACTGGTCCTCCTCCTCTTTCTCCTCCTCCTCCTCCGCCTCCTCCTCCTTCGAAGGCTGCAGCGGGTCTGTCGTTGGCGCCCAACGTCCGCGCTGAACTCGTAACCGCAAGAGACGCCAAAGTATAGCGTCGCGATGAGCCGGCCACGCCGCCGCCGCGGCCCCGCCAGCGTGCCTCGCGCGCCAGCTCGTCCGCCAGCGCGGCGGCCGCGGCCTGGGTGAGCGCCGTGCTGAGTTCGGCGCCCCAGCGCGCAGCGAGAGCGCCGTCGGCGGCTTCAGCCTCTGGGCCGTCGTCGAACAGCTGGGCGTGGCTGCGTGCCGGCCAGCGCACATGCTTCAGCGCAGCTGGCCCATGGCCCCCCCCAGGCCGTCTCTAGCGCGACTGGCAGCGCCCGCCAAGGTGCGCGGCTGGCGGCGTAGTGCCCTCGCTTGTTGCTCCCCCTTCCAGGCCGCGGCGCCGTCCGCGTCCGCCGTCGCCGCGAGGGCGGTGGGCTCGCCTGGCACGTTGTAACGGACAATCGCGCCCGCTAGCAGCTGCAGGCAGCCAGCCCGTTGGGCCTGCAGGTCGAGCAGCACCTCTTCGCGGCGGTCTGCAGCGCGGCCCCGCGCGCCAAGCAAGGCCCATCTGGCGGATCGCCCGCGTGACCGCGCGCCTTGCAGCCGGAAGCCGTGCGCGTCCAGCGCCAGCGGTCCCAGGCAGGGACGTGGACCTGGCGAGTCGTCTGGAAGCCGCACTCAGCGTGAATGCGTCCCCAGAAGTCTTCGACGTCTCGGCTGCGCGCCGCCGCCGCAACCGAAGCAGAAGGCGTGGAACGCATTCTAGCAGAGGGGCGGGCCGCAGGGCTGGCCGGCGCGGGCGCCCGTTCGCATCTCGCTCCAACAGCGGCTGCTCGGTGGCGCCAAGTCCTGGCCCAGCAGCGCACGCGCGGCCCGCCGTTCGCCAGCTGCCACCTGGCTCAATGGGCGCCGCCGCAGCAACGGAGTCGTGCCGGGTCCTCGGGGCCCACAATGCCTCGCGAACGTTGGGGTTTCTGCTGTCTAGCATACGCGTGAACAGTTTCTGGGCTTCTTCCCGTGGTGCTTGGGCAGGCTCCCGCCAAGGCGGCAGCGGCGCGGCGTCCTCCTCGTCGGCGGGGCGCGGCCGCTGCAACGCGGTGGGCGCCTCCCTGCAAGCAACGGCCATCGACAGGGCGGGGGCGTCCAAGCCAGCCATGTCGGGCAGGCCGCTCCTTTCCAGCGTCCTCGCTAGGCTCTGCGCACAGGATACCCCTCCTCTTCCTCATTCGCCTCCTCCTCCTCCTCCTCCTCCTCCTCCTCCTCTCCTCGTCTCCTCCCTCATCCACCTTCCGAAGCCCTTCCTGCACCGCCTCCTCCCTACTCTCCCCGCTCCCGCCCTTTGCCTCTCCCCCTTTTCCCCTTCCACTTTCTCCTCCTGCCCTCCTGAATTCGCTCCTTCTCTTCCTCCTCCTACTAAGTTTGTTTTTGTTCTCCCCCCCCGGTGAATGAAACCTCTGGTCAGCATGCGCCAGATTGCAGAGGGCGCTGCTCCCGAACGACGTTGCGTTGGGAAAGTTGGATGGTGCTCTAGCATGGCTGCTGGCCGCCAGGCGGATCGAAAGATCACGTGGCAATGCAACAAGAGCCCAGGGAGGAGGAGGAGGAGGAGGAGGAGGAGGAGGAGGAGGAGGAGGAGGAGCGAAAACAAGAGGCGGGCAATGGAAAACGACCCAGGCGATGTGTGGGCATCTCCAGCGGTCCAAGCGACCAGCGGCATGCAAAAGCCGCACGCACAACCAGCGGGCAGGAGCCTACCACATTGTAGGTTAATGGGCCGTGCAGCTACGCAAATGAAAGGAATGTGACACCCACTCTTATCGCACCAGGGGGAAAGCTAGCAGAAGCAGGAGAAAAAGAATGAGCTCGCGCGCGCGCAAACCAACCTGTAGTCGGTGTACGCACAGGGTCCCACACGAGCAACCTAGAAGGACAGGGAGAACGAAAGCAGCGATCACTGAACAGTGGAGCTGTTGTGGCAGGGCGTGCGCCACGATGCCTGCCCGAGTCCTGCCAAGCAGGGGCGGGGAGGACAGGGTGCGCGCGACCGTGGGCTGGGCGGCCCGCAGCAAAAACGCAGGAAAGGAAGACGAGAGGAGGGAGGAACAGGGGGGAGGCGCAGAGCACCGGCCGCCCATGGCACTCCGAGTCAGGCCCCCCAGGCGTGCCTAGGGCCGACCAGGTGGAGTAGAAGACGCAGTCGTACTGGGAGCTGTGCTGGGGTCAGTGCTGATGCTGGAGTCGGTGCTGGCGCCGGACTTCCCATCTGCCGTACGATAACGGATAGGCCAGACCAACCAAAGCCACACGATAACGGATAGGCCGGACCAACCAAGCATTCCAATCTCCTTCCCACTTGCAATAAAGTGTCCGGTAAAGTTCCGGGCAGCAGCTGCACCTCCACCACAGTCGTCGCCCCGGAGTCGGTGAGCTGGTCGGTGCGGGAGTCATCGAGCTGGTCGGTGCGGGTGTCGGTGAGATGTGGTTGCTGTGAGGCGCGTGTGTGGCGGCATCCGGGTTGCACCCGCACGCGGAAGCCGGAGCACTGGTCGGCGAGGTAGTCGGCGAGCTGGTCGGTGCGGCTGGCCGCATCGATTGGCTCGAAGTAGGCGACTGTGTATAGTAACGCTCTGGACGGTCCTGGCATAGCATACGACGCACCGTCTCCGTGACATTGGAGAAGGGGTAAGATCTGTTCGCTCTTGTGTCGCCATACGTGCCATACTCCTACTACTCTACTACTCCTCTACTACTACTACTACTACTACTACTACTACTACTACTACTACTACTACTACTACTACTACTACTACTACTACTACTACTACTACTACTACTACTACTAACTACTACTACTACTACTACTACTACTACTACTACTACTACTACTACTACTACTACTACTACTACTACTACTACTACTACTACTACTACTACTACTACTACTACTACTACTACTACTGACTACTACTACTACTACTACTACTACTACTACTACTACTACTACTACTACTACTACTACTACTACTACTACTAGTACTTACTAACTAGTACTACTACTACTACTAGTACTAGTACTACTAGTACTAGTACTAGTACTACTACTGCTACTACTACTGCTACTGTACTGCTACTGCTACTGCTACTGCTACTACTACTACTACTACTACTACTACTACTACTACTACTACTACTACTACTACTACTACTACTGCTACTGCTACTGCTACTGCTACTGCTACTGCTACTGCTACTGCTACTGCTACTGCTACTGCTACTGCTACTGCTACTGCTACTGCTACCGCTACCGCTACTGCTACCGCTACTGCTACTGCTACTGCTACTGCTACTGCTACTGCTACTGCTACTGCTACTGCTACTGCTACTGCTACTGCTACTGCTACTGCTACTGCTACTGCTACTGCTACTGCTACTGCTACTGCTACTGCTACTGCTGCTACTGCTACTGCTACTGCTACTGCTACTGCTACTGCTACTACGGCTACGGCTACGGCTACTGCTACTGCTACTGCTACTGCTACTGCTACTGCTACTGCTACTGCTACTGCTACTGCTACTGCTACTGCTACTGCTACTGCTACTGCTACTGCTACTGCTACTGCTACTGCTACTGCTACTGCTACTGCTACTGCCACTGCTACTGCTACTGCTACTGCTACTGCTACTGCTACTGCTACTGCTACTACTGCTACTGCTGCTACTACTACTACTACTACTACTACTACTATTCTTTCCTCCTCCTCCTCCTCCTCATTCTCCTCCTCCTCCTCTTCCTTTTTTCCGTCCCACTCCTCCTCCTCCTCCTCTTCCTCCTCCTCCTCCGTTTCCTCCTCCTGTCGTTCCTCCTTTTGCTCGGTTGCGAGGCAAGCGAGAGAGGCAAGCGAGGGATAAAGAGAGAGAGAGAGAGAGAGAGAATGAGGGAGAGAGGGAGGGAGAAAGGGAGAGAGGGAGACCTTTCCTCACAGATAACTCCTCCTTGTCGCACCCCGAGACCAGTCGAAAGGCTCGGGCCGGGCGTTTCGCTTGAGAGTTCCTCCCCATTTACCATTTGAAACTTAGAACTTTCAATCGTTTCACGGATGGATGGCGGGCCTTAGCACCGCGCATATTCGTTTTCAAAGTTTGTAAGACCGTCACGGATGGATGGCGGTTCCTTTTCAACATGTGGCTCTCGCGTTGGCGTCGCGCCAATTCGTTTGTAAGAACTTACATCCGTTTCACGGGTTCTCAGCGCTAACGTCCCAGAAACGATGTTTTCGCACGACGTCGGTTGTCAGAGCGCAACCGCTACGTTGCTTCGCGGTGTTGACGTCCTAAGAACGGTGCTCTGGCACGACTCAGGATCGTCAAGACGCAACGGTAACGGTGATTCGCGGCGATGACGTTCCAGGAATGTTCTGGCGCAGTTCAGGATTTTCAAACGGTTGCCTTCCAACGGGGCACTTCCCGCGGTGAAAACGAGTCCTTGTAGGGGCCTGTGAAGAGGGATCTTGTAGGGAGGGTTTACTGCAATATCGCTGATGAGTCTTGGGTTTACAGTGGTCCTACGCCTCCGCCTCCTCCTCACCCCCCCGCTCAAAGCGCGTCGGCCGAGAGAAGGGTGCTGGCGCGGATGCGAACCTCCCAGCCCGCCCCCCCCCCCCCGCGCCAGAGCGGGCACGCCCAGCGCGTCGCAGAGCTCCGCGCATGCCCGGTCGCCGATCACGTTCCCGGCGAGCTCGAGCTCCGCCAAGGACTTATTCGGTGTGCTCCTCACCTGGAGGCCTCCCGGGTGGGGTCCGAGCAGCTGAGGTCGGGGGATCACGCCGCATCGCCGATTCATCGGCGGCGTCGGCGATGCATCGGCGGCGTCGGCGTGGAGAAGATCGGGCTTCGGCGATGCGGCGCGATCCCCCGACCCCAACTGCTCGGACCCCATTTGGGAGGCCTGGATCTGTCACCAGCCTTGCGATGGTCATGCCCCCAGCCTCGCCCAGCCTTCGAAGACCACCCAAATCTACACACACAAAGCATATGTAAGCTACCGGAGGCCCGCGCCCATTTCTTGCGCTGAAGTGGCGCCTCCTGCACGCACCGCGCGCCGGGGGAGGGTGCGTGGTGCGTGGTGCGGGGTGCGTGGCGAGGGAGGTCCAGCGCCGACCCGAGGCATCCACGCGGACCTCCGAGCCTTGATGCTCGTAACGAGAGGAGCCCAGGGAGACACAAACCTATGATCATAACTTCCAGGGTTCCCACTATTTTGCGACATACGTTGCATTTTATTTTCGCCCTCCGTTGCAAATACTTTCCAACATGTTTCTGGAGATCAAAATCTTATTTGGGTCTATGCATGTTCTCTTCTCTTGACTTATGCAATCTTTCGGTCTTCGGCAGCCGGTTGTGGGCCAGGTCCAGGGACTTCAGCCTCACGAGCGCGGGAGAGACCGCGTGCAGCCTCTCGGCGCCCACGCTGGTCAGCCTGTTCTCCGACAGGCGGATGCTCTCGACCTGGGCCAGGCTCCGCTCCTCCATCGCCGTGAGGAGCGAAGCCATGTAGTCGTCGTCGAGCCCCCACTGCTCGAAGTCAAGCGCCGTGCTTGAGTCGTCTGCCGCCTCCGCCGCGACCGCGCTTCGACGCGTCGCCGAGGCGCCGGCCCCCTCCCTGACGCGCGCCCTGCTGGCCAGCACGCTGCTGACCGGCGGCTGGCGGGCGCGCCGCGGTCCCAACTGGTCTCTGGGCTGCGCCGCTCTGGCGGGCACGAGGGCCTCGCCCGCCTCTCCGCTGCGGCGCGCAGCCCGCTCTGTGGCAGTGGCTCCCACGACGACGTCCTGGTGCGCCATCCTCCTGGAGTTGAACAGAAACGACTTCTCGCCCTCGCCAGCCTGCTGCGAGCCCGGGTTGCCGTCGGGCCCAGCGGCGTCTCCGTCCCCCTGGACGTCGTCCCGGGTCTGGTGCCGGGAGGGCCACGAGAACGTCAAGCTCGCCGCCTGCGTGTTGTAGAAGACGCTGCCCGGGTCGAAATGGATGGGCCCGAAGCCTCCGACATCTGGCGGCTGCGGCTCCCCGCTCTGCTGGGCGTCCGCGTCGGCGTCGCCGGGCGCCTGCGCGCGCAGCGGCGGCAAGCGCGCGGCGCCCGGCCTGCGCTGCGCCCCCGCAGGGGCGGCGGGCGAGCCGGGAGGCGCCAGGCGGGGCCACCTCAGCCGCGAGTGCTGCTTCCTCGGGGGCCGACCCAAGACGGGGGCCAGAGCAGCTGTGGTCGGAGGATCGCGCGGCGTCGCTGATGCATCGGCGACGGTGCTATGGAGAAGGATGCTCTCCAGATCGCGCTGCGTCGCCGACGCATCGGCGATACGACACGAGCCAAACACTTCTCCCAATACAGGGCCACCAGAAATCCCGACTCTTTCCGCAACACTGGCTTTTCATCCCCAATGGTTTTTGGCGAGGCAGACTCCCGTTATGATCTTCCACGTCGTGAGGATGTCAGGGCCGTCCGGTTCTCGGGTGATCGCTCGGGTCTCCGGCGGCCGCCTGGGGCGACTCGGGCACCCCCAGAACGCTCTCGGCGAGGCGCCGCTGCTGCAACACATCCGAGCACACCGAGGCAAGACCACACCTGCAGGAACCAACGGACACGCCCGACACGAGCGACGAGGATGCGCGTGTGGGACCCCGCGCCAGGGCCGCTGCTCTGACCCCCTTCGCGGGGCACGGAGTCCTCCGGCTCGCCAGCGCGCGGGACGTCAGGCTCGCGGGCTCCTCCGCGATGGGCGGGGCGGGCGGCGGCCTGGCCGACAGCGGGAGCTCGAGGTCGAGGCGCCTGCTCGGCGGAGAGGGCACGGCAAGGTCGCGTCGTGACGGCTTCGGCGTGGGCTTCTGCCGCCGCGCGGATCGCTCGACCCTGGACGACGTCGCGGTGTTCCGACCGCGCAGGATCGCTCGATCTCCGCCGATTCCTGGCCGCTGGCGCGGAATTCAGCCCCGAACGCCCGCGCTGGGCTGGTCGCCGCGCCGACACGGCACAAACCTGCCGTAGCCCAGGCAGGCCTGACCTGGACCAAATCGCGCAACCGGATCGAATCGGAAACAGGTCGGACCGCCAGCGGATCGCCCCGAAATCGGATCGCAACGCCTGGCTGACGCCAAAGAGCCGACCCGAATCGAATCGAACCGCAGTTGTAGCCCCAGCCTGCGAATCGAATCGCATCGCATCGGGTCCTAGACGGCCCTGCCAAGTGGCGGGCGCTACGCGTTGCCCGGGAGCTTCTTCGACCACGTGGGCGATCGAAGCCCCTGGACACGTGTAGTGCCCCCCCCAGACTATCTGCCCCTGTTGTGTAACCGCTGGCCTGCCGTGGACCACGGAGGCGGGCGAGGCGTCGGGTTTCCCGGCCAGGGGGGAGGCTGCGTCCTCTGGCGGGGCTGCGAGAAGGGTCCATGGGGCCAGACACCTGCGGCTCGAGAAAATAGAGGCGTGTTTTTGTTTTTGTTTTTGTTTGTTGTTGTTGTGGTTGTTGTTGTTGTTGTTGTTGTTGTTGTTGTTGTTGTTGTTGTTGTTATTATTATTATTGTTATCGTCGTCGTCGTCGCCGCCGCCGCCGCCGCCGTCGTCGTCGTCGTCGTCGTCGTCGTCGTGGTCGTGGTTGTTGTTGTTGTTGCTGTTGCTGTTGCTGTTGCTGTTGCTGTTGCTGTTGCTGTTGCTGTTGCTGTTGTTGTTGTTGTTGTTGTTGTTGTTGTTGTTGTTGTTGTTGTTGTTGTTGTTGTTGTGGTGGTGGAGTACTCATTTCTAAAGAAAACTTACTGTTGATCTCCAGAAGCGGTTCCGCGCGCTCTCGCCTCGACGCCAGCTGCATTTTCTCTGAAAACGAGGCTCCCGCTCGAGCGTTGGCTTGAGCCTACATGTGAGCCCTTGGAGGCCCAGCTGCGACAACAACGGCTCCCGCTCGATGCTCCCTCACAAAATACCCCGAGACACCCTGGCCAGAGAGGCCCCCGAACTCAGGAACGGCGCTCTTCCTCGCAATTCAATTTAGTTGGCGGAGGCCCAGCCACGACGACAAGGGCTCCTGCTCGACACTTCCTCACGATTTACTTCGAGAGCCTCTGGCCAAGAAGGCCCCAAAACTCAAGAACGGCGCTCTCGCTCGAGACTTCCCCGTAATTCAAGCAAGTTGGTGGAGGCCCGGATATGGCGACAAGGGCTTCCGTTCGATTTTTCTCCATAGGTATTCCGAGAGCCCTTGTCCAGAGAGGCCCCCGAACTCAGGAACGGCGCTCTCGCTCGAGACTTCTTCGCACTTCTGTCAGTGGCTGACAGGGAAAATATTCCCCCCGAAAGGGGGTGCAATCGAAGACGGGGTCGGGGTATACGGAATGCAGGACACGCGTGCCAGTAAGAGCGAACAGTCTTAAACTGATTGGTGTTGTTGTTGTTGTGGTTGTTGTTGTTGTTGTTGAACATTATTTATTCTAAAGAATAATTACTGTTGGGCCCCCTGGTGCGCGCCCCCCCTGCGCCGCCTAGGCCGCAGCTACATTTTCATCATTTTCGTGAGGAAGCCTCAGAAAAGAGGGTGTGTACAGGATCCGGTTGTTTTGTTGTAATCCGCTTTCCCTTGCAAAAAACAATAGAAAATGACATTTCTTGTTCTAATATAATCAAATTTCAAGAATCCCTTGCAAAAAATAAGGTAAAGTGGACATTCGCGCGCGCAAGACGAAATCCTTCCAAAACCTTAGTGTTCGCAGCGATTTTAACATAAAAACATCAAAAAACCAATGGTTTTTCAACAAAAAATGTCAAAATCTCATCCCGCGCGCTCTTGCGGATTCGTAGGAAACCCAACACTTTTTAAACATTTCTGTCAAACGGGCTTTTGCGAGCAACTTTTTCGAACTTCTGCGACAACGGTTGCGCACCTGCCAGGGCCATCATCCCTGTCAAATAATACCATGCGGGACACATTCGTTTTTTCTTCGCGCGCGCACGCCGTCGTCGTCGGCCGCGGGGCCCTGAATAGTAGCCACGGTCGTCCGCATGCCACGAAGTGAAGTGTCCGAACGTCATAGGGCGGGAAGCTGGGTGTGGGTGGTGGCGAAGAGTCGTTTGGAAATTTGGTAGAGCTTGAACCGGCCCCCCCACAAAGTGGGGGTATTGCCCGCCTCCTATGAAAACCCTGGCACTGGTGAGAACGGAGTGTCCCCACGTGCTAGTAATTGTTGAATATTATTACTTCTAAAGAATAATTATTGTTGGGCCCCCTGGTGCACGCCCCCCCCGCCGCGCCTAGGCCGCAGCCACGTTTTCATCATTTTCGTGAGGAAGCCTCAGGTAAAACGATGTCATCCAGATCCGGTTGTTTTGTTGACCCCGCTTTCCCTGGCAAAAAACACTATAAAATGACATTTCTTGTTCTAATATAATCAAATTTCAAGAATCCCTTGCAAAAAATAAGGTAAAGTGGACATTCGCGCGCGCAAGACGAAATCCTTCCAAAACCTTAGTTTTCGTAGCGATTTTAACATAAAAACATAAAAAACCAATGGTTTTTCAAAAAAAAAATTGTCGAAATTTCATCCCGCGCGCTCTTGCGGATTCGTAGGAAACCCAACACTTTTTAAACATTTCTGTCAAACGGGCTTTTGCGAGCAACTTTTTCGAACTTCTGCAACAACGGTTGCGCACCTGCCAGGGCCATCATCCCTGTCAAATAATACCATGCGGGACACATTCGTTTTTTCTTCGCGCGCGCACGCCGTCGTCGTCGGCCGCGGGGCCCTGAATAGTAGCCACGGTCGTCCGCATGCCACGAAGTGAAGTGTCCGAACGTCATAGGGCGGGAAGCTGGGTGTGGGTGGTGGCGAAGAGTCGTTTGGAAATTTGGTAGAGCTTGAACCGGCCCCCCCACAAAGTGGGGGTATTGCCCGCCTCCTATGAAAACCCTGGCACTGGTGAGAACGGAGTGTCCCCACGTGCTAGTAATTGTTGTTGTTGTTGTTGTTGTTGTTGTTGTTGTTGTTGTTGTTGTTGTTGTTGTTGTTGTTGTTGAACATTATTAATTCTAAAGAATAATTATTGTTGGGCCCCCTGGTGCACGGCCCCCCCTGCGCCGCCTAGGCCGCAGCTACATTTTCATCATTTTCGTGAGGAAGCCTCAGAAAAGTGGATGTGTCCAGATCCGGTTGTTTTGTTGTAATCCGTTTTCCCTTGCAAAAAACACTATAAAATGACATTTCTTGTTCTAATATAATCAAATTTCAAGAATCCCTTGCAAAAAATAAGGTAAAGTGGACATTCGCGCGCGCAAGACGAAATCCTTCCAAAAGCTTAGTGTTCGGAGCGATTTTAACATAAAAACATCAAAAAACCAATGGTTTTTCAACAAAAAAATGTCAAAATCTCATCCCGCGCGCTCTTGCGGATTCGTAGGAAACCCAACACTTTTTAAACATTTCTGTCAAACGGGCTTTTGCGAGCAACTTTTTCGAACTTCTGCGACAACGGTTGCGCACCTGCCAGGGCCATCATCCCTGTCAAATAATACCATGCGGGACACATTCGTTTTTTCTTCGCATCATATGCAACAGATGTTCTGTGGAAGGCTTAACAACTTCTGTGGGTTAACAAGGCTTAACAACTTCTGTGGGTGTACGAACGTAGGCTTAACAACTTCTGTGGGTGTGTACTCCACGCCAGTGTAGTAGCCACGGTCGTCCGCAGGCCACGAAGTGAAGTGTCCGAACGTCATAGGGCGGGAAGCTGGGTGTGGGTGGTGGCGAAGAGTCGTGTGGATATTTGGTAGAGCTTGCACTGCCCCCCCACAAAGTGGGGGTATTGGCTGGCGTCGCATGAAAACCCTGGCACTGGTGAGAACACTGAGCGTTCGGGTAAAGTGATTGTTGTTGTTGTTGTTGTTGTTGTTGTTGTTGTTGTTGTTGTTGAACCTTAATTACTAAACAATTATTATTGTTGGACCCCCTATATTCGCCCTGGCGCTCTCGCCGAGGCGCCGGTCGCATTTCCTCTGAAATTGAGGCTCGCGCTCAGGCGTTTTGGGGTTCCGCCAACACCGGCGCCCCAACAACAACAACGCTCCGGCTCGAGACTTCCTCTTTTTTTACTCGGGCTCGGTGCTGTTGCTCGCCGCCGAGAGCGGCTCCCGGGCCGGACGCTCGGGTCGGCGCCCGAGCTGGCGCCCGGGCGCCGGGAAATCGAGTTCCGAGGCGGCGCCGAAAAAAGGCCATTCCAATACACATTTTTCTTTCGAAAATGCTGAATTTCTGCTGCCGGCGCCCGGGAGGGAGGCCGTCCGGGCCGATTCCGGAGCCCGGGCCGGCACCCGGCCCGGCTCCCGGGCCGGACGCCCGGGTCGGCGCCCGAGCCGGCGCCCGGGCGCCAGAAAATCGAGTTTCGAGGCGGCGCCGAAAAAAGGCCATTTCAATACACATTTTTCTTTCGAAAATGCTGAATTTCTGCTTCCGGCGCCCGGGAGGCCGTCCGGGCCGATTCCGGAGCCTGGGCCGGCACCCGGCCCGGCTCCCGGGCCGGACGCCCGGGTCGGCGCCCGAGCCGGCGCCCGGGCGCCGGAAAATCGAGTTCCGAGGCGGCGCCGAAAAAAGGCCATTCCAATACACATTTTTCTTTCGAAAATGCTGAATTTCTGCTTCCGGCGCCCGGGAAGCCGTCCGGGCCGATTCCGGAGCTCGGGCCGGCACCCGGCCCGGCTCCCGGGCCGGACGCCTGGGTCGG
>CAUYUJ010018305.1:95000-127500 GCA_963575745.1 Prorocentrum cordatum | reverse complement strand
CGACAAGACTTTGAACGCTGCAACGCTCGAGGCCCTCAGCTCCTCGTCTTGGCTGCTTTGCCCAAGGCCCCATCCCGCAGGGCCCCATCTTCGAGCCACCGGATGGCGTCCCGCGGGATGGTTTCTCACCCCGAATCGTGCTTACACGGTCCCGCGGCCCGACAACGGCTCGCAGAGACCGAACATGGAGAAACACCCGTCGCCTCGATTTCTTCGAGCCGTCGGATGTCTGGGCCCAAGGCTGTTGCCCCGTGGCTTTCGGGTCACCGGAACGCTCTCGCTGAGGCCGGAACGCTCTCGCTGAGGCGCAGCTGCTGGAGAGCATCCCGATGCTGGAACATCGCCGACAGCCGACGACACAATCGGAAATCCGCCCCCTCGCCTCCATCACTCGAGGCCTCCCACATGGGGTCCGAGTAGATCCGGTCGGAGGATCACGCCGCATCGTCGACACATCTGCTCGGGCCCCATGTGGGAGGCCCAGCCCCACAGCGCTCCCGCGACGGCGACGACGGCTTCTGCGCGCTCTGCCGCGCGACCCTCCTCGGCGGCGCCGGACGCCTCGGCCTCCGACGGCGCCGCGAGGGAGGGCGGGCCGGCGCCCGCGAGGCAGCGTGGCGACGGCGGCGAGGAGGCGTCCTTTGGGGGATTGTCGGCGAGCCCAGGGGGGAGGGCGCAAGAGGAGGCAGGCCTTCTCAGGAGTCCGCGGGGCTTCTCAGAAGCCCTCGCGCCTTCCGAGGAGGTCCGGAGGAGGAGGAGGAGGAGGAGGAGGAGGAGGAGGAGGAGGAGGAGGAGGAGGAGGAGGAGGGAGGAGGAGGGAGGGGGGGGGGGGAGGAGGAGGAGGAGGAGGGGAGGGAGGAGGAGGAGGAGGAGGAGGAGGAGGAGGAGGGGGGGAGGAGGAGGAGGAGGAGGAGGAGAGGGAGGAGGCGGCGGAGGAGGAGGAGGAGGAGGAGGAGGAGGAGGTGCGGCGCCGTTCGAGGATCGGGCCTGCACTTTCTTTTTGGGGGGGTTTCTCCTCTCTGGGGCCTCCGCGGGGCTTCTCGTCGCCACGGCCGGATCCGGCTGGAGGTCCTAGTCGGGGTGCGCCCCTTAGCACATCCAGGGGTCGACTGCTGACCACTGGACCCAACATACCATTTCGCGCCGCGACAAATAAACATTTTTGGGGGCCACTTCCTGTTTTCGAGAGGCCCTCGCCGAGTTCCAGGAGAATCGGAAAACGCATCGGGATGAAAAGCCGGCCCTGGGGAAAGGGCTGGAAAGTCTGGGGATCCCGAGCTGCAGAAATTAATACATGGGATCTCTGGGTCACGCCACGACAGAACTACGACGGCAACATTGTGGGCCACATTCGGGCTCCAAGGGCCGTCGCCAGGACCCAGGAGCGTCAGGAAAGGACTCGGGATGAAACGTTGGTCTGGGGGAAGGGACCGAGACCTCCGGGGGGTCCACGTTGCGAGCAAATCACGATGTCAGAGGTCTGGGGAGAGAGAGAGAGAGAGAGAGAGAGAGAGAGAGAGAGAGAGGAGAGAGAGAGAGAGAGAGAGAGGATAGAGAGAGAGAGAGGGAGACAGTGGGGACGTGTCCTTCGGGCAGGCGGAACGTGTGCGGCAACCATCTCATATCCTTTTTCCCTCCCTTTCCTAGCGCCTGTGTGGACAGGTCTCCAAGGGCGGCACATCGGCCACGATAGCAACGGCGTCCTCTCTGATCAGTGCCCACTCTTGCCAGCGAGAAGCGAGGTGGGGCGGCCGCACAAGCTTCTCACGCTCTCCGGCCACAGAGTACCCCTGCACAGGCACGCGGTGGCCCACAGGGAGGGGGAGGCCCGCAGACTCCCTACCGATCTCCCCGAGAAATCCAAGAGGAACTTGACGTTGAAATCTAATTCTAAATTCAAAAGCACAGGAGGAGGCGGAAGAGGAGGAGGAGGAGGAGGAGGAGCAGGATGAGGAGGGGGAGCAGGAGGAGGAGGACGACGAGGAGGAGGGGGAGGAGGAGGAGGAGGAAGAGAAGACAATGCTCCAGGGTTCCAAATGGGTTCCAAATGGGAAGTTTCAAGCAGGAGCTTCGTCGGTGTGTGAATCGTGGAAGTCTCGAGCGGGAACTTTCGGAATGTATCCGAAACCCCAGGAGGCCCCAGAACCACTAGGAAACCGTAGGAGGGCCTCAAGATTTCTCCTGGAGGGCACATGCTGCACCGGGCCCCCGGAGGTTACAAGAGGAGGCAGGGGGCCCAAGGGGGAAACGATCGGCGGAGGAGGAGCAGGCAGGAAAACGAAGAAGGCAATGCTGAAGCAGTCATGGAGGAGGATGAGGAGAAGGAGGAGGAGGATACAGGAGGCAAGGGGCAGGAGCAGGAGAGGGAGGAGGAGGATGAGGAGGAGTAGTAGGAGGAGGGAGGAGGAGGAGGAGGAGGAGGAGAGGAGGAGGAGGAGGAGGAGGAGGAGGAGGAGGAGGAGGAGGAGGAGGAGGAGGAGGAGGAGGAGGAGGAGGAGGAGGAGGAGGAGGAGGAGGAGGAGGAGAGGAGAGAGGAGGAGGAGGAGGAGGAGGAGGAGGAGGAGGAGGAGGAGGAGGAGGAGGGGAGGAGGAGGAGGAGGAGGAGGAGGAGGAGGAGGAGGAGGAGGAGGAGGAGGAGGAGGAGGAGGAGGAGGAGGAGGAGGAGGAGGAGGAGGAGGAGGAGGAGGAGGAGGAGGAGGGGGGAGGAGGAGGAGGAGGAGGAGGAGGAGGAGGAGGAGGAGGAGGAGGAGGAGGAGGAGGAGGAGGAGGAGGAGGAGGAGGAGGAGGAGAAAGAGAAGGGAAAAGGGAACCACTGGAATTACCATAATGACCATCGCCTGCGCCGTTATGACAACCATTTGGCCTCGCGGTCTAAACTCCTCGGTGGCGCTCCCGTGGATAATCGGTGGCTTTGCGCGCGTGCCCCGCGCGGAATGTGTCCATGATGTCGCGTATCCATGGGATCCCGCCTCGGAATCCAGACTGCGAGGGCATGGCGCATGAACATGTTCGTCGCCATGAGCGTCGATAGAGGACGGAGGGAGCAGGAGAGAGGAGGGAGGGACCCAACCATCCAGCGGCTCGATCAACTTCGCGGCGGCCAGCTTCCCGCCATTGTGGAACCTCAGGAGGCTGTGATGTCGGGCCCCGGGACCATCGGGCAACGTTTCAGAGCAACAAGCTGGCTTCGGGGGGAAGGGTGGAGAGTCAGGGGGTCCATCCTGGGAAAAGCCGAGCCAGCCGCTGATTTCTGGGGAAGGGATGGAAGCAGGGAGACGCCGAAATACTGTTTGCGTATCACTCTTGCTTACACCTCCTTCTGCCAGCGGATGCACCACCATTTTACTTCCTTTTTCAAACGCTACTCCCATTCCCAAGGAAGTTTTGCGAGGGCAATCTGGAAGAAACCTACCGCTAGAAACGCGGCGCTACCGATAAGATCGGAGGAGCCCTGAGACACAAAACCGACGGAAACGCGTGGGCGGCGGCCGCTGGGCCGTTGCCCCGCGCCTCACGCTCCCCTGCCTCTGCAGGGGAGGCACGGTGAAGGCGGCTCCCCCCTCCCTCTGGTGGAGAGAGGCGCACCCCCACAAAAGCGAGGCCCCAACACTGGCCGCAGGAATCCAGGCTCGAAGGAAGTTTACTGAGCGGGATCCCTGGGCTGCAACCTGAAAACAAAAAACTCGTGAGAGTCCTCTGTCCAGCCGAGGGGCGAGAGAGGGGGCGAGACGTCGCCGTCGACGGAGGCGGACGAGGGGAGAGAGCAAGGCAGGGTTCCCGAGCCTCGACTGGCTTGGCTGCTCCTGTTCTCACTTGCGTTTCTGCTTCTTCTTGCCGCCGCTGGCGGAGCCACTGCCCGAGCGGAACGCCAGGGTCTCTACCAGCTTGGCTGCCTTGGACCTCGTCGCGATGTCGTACTGGAGGACGATACCCGCGGCGGTCAAGGCTCCGTTGGTCCGCAGCGTGTTGAGCGCTGCCTTGAACCCTGGGTAGTGGTTCACCGCGAAGATCCACCTGGTTTCGCCCTCCTCGTTGCTGTCGCCCTCGTTGCGGCTGACCTGGATCCGAAAGCAGCGAGTGGCCACGAACTTCGCCTCGGTGTTCTGTGCCAGCTTGCCCATCTGCAGCAGCGCCTCCAGCGCTGCCTGCGCTGCCTCGGGTTCGGCCCCCTGCGACACGGCCTCCGTCACCTGCTGCCTCTTGAGGAGCACCGCCTCCATGATGCGAAAGACCACGGCGCGGGCCAGCGCGTCGGGCCGCTTGCCCAGCGGGTTGCCCAAGAACTGGCTGCCCTGCTCGCTCGCCTTCTCCTTGGCCTTGCTACCCTCGTCCTCGTCTGCTCCAGCGCGTTCGCCAGAGCGCACTGCGGCTTGAGAACCATCGCGAAGTTGTCGTCTCGTTGACCTGCTCGAGCGAGGTCCTCGTGCTGGAGGGCGAGCCTGGCGAGTGCCTTGGCCAGCGGGCCCACGATGTCGTTGCCCTCGCCCTTGTCCTCTGGGTTCGGAGCCGCCGCGCGCTTCTGGCTGGCTGCCACCTGCACCTCCGCGATCGGCTGGAACATAACTGGCAGGGACAGGAGGAGATGCTGCAAGCTCAGGTTGTGAATCTGCTTGAGCCTGAACGCCAGCGAGGACGGGGCAACGGCCAAGTTTGACATGGCGAATCAACGTGTCCTTGCGAGTGAATTGTTTCGCACAGTGTGAGCAACGCTTCTGTTGAAGATCGACATCCGAAAGAAAGTTGGCCGTGGGATTCGCATAGGTGTTGTGTGCAGCATGTTTGTGATTGGCGAGGCCCTTCTCTCCATTGCAATTTTGTCCGCACACATCGCACTTAATCCAGACAACAGCAACAGGTTCGCCAGCTGCAACCTCGCCAAAGGTGAGGACACGACGGAAGCAGCGCTGCTCACAAGAGGCAAGCCAGCGAAGCCACGGCTCAGCAAGGTCAGGTAGGTCACCGTGAAGAAGGAAGAGGCGGCGGGCCTCCAGCTGCTCGTGCGCCTCCACAGTGTTCCAGAGCTGGCGCAAGTCGCCCTTCAGCACAGCAAGGAGGCCGTGGGGCTCACGCGGGCCAGGAGGCTCGAAAGAAAAGCGGCCGAAGATGACGGCGCGGACCGCCAGCGTGGCGTCGTAGAGGTCAGGTGTGGGCCCACGGAAGACTGGCCAGAGGACTCGTCGCCACCATTTGAGTCGTCGATGCTGAAGTGTGCTCTCCACTGTCGGGACACGGGCCTTCCTCCTGATCTCGCGGTTGGTGAGCTTGTTGATGTGGGCAGGGGAGTGTAGAAGTCCTCTGAGCTTCCGAACTTGCCAGGACTCCAAACGGAGGAGCTCGCGCTTGGACATCACAGCAACTTCCAACGCATACAGGCCAACTGAACGAACCAACGCCTTCCACAAGCGTATCTTCATCTTCGGGCTGAACCCCCCCTTGAAAGCACGTCGGAGGAGTCGAGAATGGGCTTGGTTGGCGCTCTGGAGCCGGTGGGTAATCTCCGTCTGGTAGCTGCCTGATGCGGCCATGCGTACGCCTAAGTACTTGACCGTCGGCTGCGGGTGCACGGCGAGGGCCTCGTCATCCTGCCAGGTCACGATGCCCGTGGAGTGTGAGTTGATGGACTTCTGGCGTCTCTTGCTTCCCGTGCCGCTGGGGATGAGGAGTAGCTCGGTCTTGTTCGCATTGACCTTCATGCCGCCGAAGGAAATCTCGCCGTTCACTAAGTCAAGCAGCTGGGGCGCCTCGTCAAAGTGGTTTACCTCTCCCAACGTCAGTAGGTCGTCTAGGAACTTGAGGTGGGTAACGTCCAGGCACTCGCAGGAGTCATTCAGCAGCGGATCCGAGGTGCGGATCTTCTTGAGGCTGGGGTCAAAATAAACGAAGATCCCAGGAAACTCATTCTCGCGCTGACGTTCTGCCACCTCGGCAACTAGCTTGTCATAAGCAGCAACAAAGAGACCAGGGCTTTCCACTCCTCCCTGGCGGACGCCGCGCTGGACATGAATGCGAGAGCAAGGTGGGCGGGTGCGCACGTCACGATAGAGGTAGCACATGCCGTCATGGAGCTCCTCTAGCGTCTCACGTGCATCAGGCCGTAGCTGGAGGGACTCCAGGCTATCCCAGATGGACTGCCGTGCGATGATGTCGAAGGCCTTCTCCAAGTCGGTAAGGATGACCAGCAGCATAGGAGGAGGGTCCGTGGTTCGTCCGCGTACTCGTACTCGATGGGCATGCTGATGACGGGTGATGACCTCCATCGCAACCGAAATTGCGTCCCGAGTGCCACGGCCTGGCATGGCGCCGAACTGGGTCGGGGAGATCCTGTGGGAGATATCGCGCATGGCGTCGAGGGCGGTGACCCGCGCGAAGACCTTGCCTATGTGGTTGATGAGGCTGATGGTGCGGTAGTCGTTCATGGCAGACTTCCCATCGCCTTTCGGCTTACGCAGGTGTGCAGTCTCGCCATCCTTGAACCGCTGGGGTGCAGAGCCCAACGCTTGGCTGCATTGAAAGATCTGGGGTAGGGGCGGGCTGACGTTCTCTAAGGCAAGCTTCCAAGTCTCAGCAACCGCACCAGTAGGAGGAGCCTCAGGAAACCGCTGTAAAGGTAGGGCCTCCTTTGAAGTTCGGAAGGTTGCGAATGCCCTGCTTGATGTCGGCCAAGTCATACGGCCCAATGCGATCATCATCGCGGCCCATGTCACGGGCACGGACTGGTAGTTCATGGAGCGCCATCGCCGTGCCATTGCACAGCGAACAGATACTCGCCACTCGGACTTGGTTATCACGTTCTGAGTCGAAGCATGGGAGGCCAGTCTGCGGGTCGTTGACGGTCATGATGGGTGCAGGTGGCTTGGGTGCGAGACGGCGGACGGTGGAGAACAGGCGCCGTAGGTTATTCTCGCCAGCCGAGCGCTCGGCAAATGCTGCAAGATGTGCCATACGCTGCCGCTTCTCACTCCTGATGGCCTTGGTGCAGATCTTGGACGCCTCTAGGAATTTCTGGTGGAAGAAAAGGGTCAGCCATCTCGAGCCCGGAGAGAGAGCGGCCAATTGATACTGCCAATGATGCTTTATCTTGATGAGTCGCATAGTGGCCTCCGAGAAGACTGGCCCCGTAGAAGCACCCCGCGGCTGTGGCAAGTCGATGTAGTCCTGGGAGGCGGCCTCAATGATGACGCCCTCCATCGCGTTGAAGTACTCGGAGGGGTCGGCAAAGCGTTTGCCACTGCCGCAGACGTCACTCCAATACTCCTGCAAGCTCATCGCCTCGATGCCCTCCTGGACCTTCGTGCGGAAAAGATGCACGCGATCAGGGATGGGATGGCTGTGCTCGAAGTCCTCCTCTGCCAATTGGACTGCGCGTAGGTCTTGGATGAGAAGTTCACGGCGCCAACGGGGTCGTGCAGATGGTACAGAGGACTTCAAGCGGGCCCCGATGAACAGTTTCGTCTGTAGAGGGCGGTGGTCCCGGTATCCTCCGAGGTTGACTGGTAGGTCGAAGCGAGGGCGGGAATCGTGGCCGTATCCACCTTGGCGTCGGACAAGAACATAGTCGATGGTGGTCCAGGCTCCTGCGGGGCTCCTCCATGTGCCATTGCGGCGGCCTTTCTTCCCGAACGTATTGAGTGCCGCCAACCCGAAATCCTCCAGGATGTCCATCAGAGCGCGCCCGTTGTTGTTGATGAGAGGACCATGCCCACGAACGCCAGCGTGGCCCACCAGAAGAAGGTGGGGAGGCAGGTGAGCATTGGCGTCCAGCGTGACCACCAAGGAGGTGCGAGCAGGGACCTGACTAATCGCGTGGCGGCATGCGCGCCAGAAAATTTCCTGCCGAGAAAAATGTGCTTCGCGGAAGGCGCCAGCGTCCACGCCGTTCGGGGGCCGTCCAGGGTCATTGGTGGGCGCGTAGCCGTTCAGGATGTAGAGGTCGCGCTCATAGCGACTGTGGCCAAGGCTGCGAATCCGAATGCCTTGGAGCCTACCAGGCAGCCACGAATGCTCGCACCTTATCTCGCCAGGCTTGAAGTGACGCGCGCTGATGGCGATGAGGCAGCCGTCACGGTGGCCGACTCCCGAACGAGGGTGAGAGTGGACACTGTAGCCGCACGACTGCCAAGACATGCCTAAGTCCATCTGGGTGCCCTGCATTGCAAAGATGGCCACGTTCTCTGCCTTCGCCAGCTCGAGAAGCTCCTCCAATCGACCTATGCGGCGGAGTGATTCAGCATTGAAGCTCCAGAGCCGCACCGTCCTCTCTTTGAAGCAAGTAACGTCGTTCCGAGCTGGCGTGCGACCGAGCTCTTCAGGTTGTTGGCGCAGCTGGGGCGGTTCGCTGGTGAGCAATCCTGGGGGAAGTTGCGCTGCAACAGCACGAGTATATCGTCGTCCTCGGTACCATGCAGCGCCCACCACCAACGCGAGCCGCACAGCACGCCTCAGGGCACGCTTGCCGCGCATGCCGATACGCCCTGCTTCCAGCGGCCTGAAGCAAACGGCTCCAGTGGTGCTGTCCTCGCGGGTCGGGCTACCCGCGAACGCTCGCCTCGCAGCGGGCCCTGAGTCAGCAGCCCCGCCAGCAGCCTGCAGCTGCGGCACCAATGGTGCAACTGGCGGGAGGCCAAGGGCTGGCCAGGACTTGCGACCTGGCACGACCGTCCGCTGGGACGGCAAACGTCTCGAGCCGTCGAGGCTTCCATTTTACTTCCGCTGGCTTCCGCCGACAGCGAGATGCGCCCCAAGTGATGCCCTTTCTGGAACGCCCTAAACGATTATGTGTCCCGGGGCGGGCGCGTGAAATCGGTGTCACCACTGCAGCAGCGGCGGCGGTATGGTGCCTCAGGGAGGGAAGGATTTTTTCTCGTGAGCGATCATATGATGTGTCTTACCGCCTCGTGTTTATCCTGCCTGCGGCCCGCCCCCTTGGCATAGCTAAAAGCCTTCGCACGCGCAGAAGTTCGAGGATACCCCCCAAGCGCAACTCGCGGAAATGTCTCCCCCTTTCTCAGAAATATTCCCGGGCATTCATTTTGATAGCTTCTGCATCGCCCTGCTGATGCCTAGGGCTCCGCAGGTGGTGCACGCCCAGCCCTCGACGTGTTCGAAATACTGGGAAACTTGACTTTCTTGCGCGATTTTGACTCCTACTCGAATTACCTCGCCCCGAAACGCGCTTGAGGCACCTACTGCCGCAGTGGGCGTGCCAAGAATTTGCAACCACTCCACAGCGTGCTCCGTGCCCGCTTCTGCACGCACTGTCTGCACTCCAGCTTGTTCCACCTCTGTGCAATACCAGCGGCGTGTGGGAATTGCTTGCGCGCCTTCTCAAATCTTACCAGTGCCAGGTGCTCCTTCATACATATCAGCGGCTTCTGATGTTCTCGCTGGCTTTTTTTTGCGACGCCATCACCGCGTCGTGCCTTACAACGCCTCATCTTGTGACACAGTCCGTCTCGAGCGCCACACTGTCCTTGCGAGCCCAACGGGGGACGAGGGCTGGGGCAAAATCAACGGAGGTCGGCACCGTCACGGCTGGGTGCGACTGCCCACAAAGAGCCCTTCGGCAGTCGGGGCGCGTCGCAAAGAGGGCAGGAAACAGCTCCAGCATTCTCGATGGAGCTTCTCGAGGTCGGCCTTCACTACGCCATCCTACGATCCATGGGTTTAAGTCGGCCCCTCCTCTCTGCTCTGCAGAGTGTCCCTCGCTGCTGCCGGTATGGCTGTGCCGCGAGGACGGGGAAGGGGCGGGGCACCCTCGTGCCGTGGGGAGGTCAGTCCAAACCTGGGCGGCGCAGCCAACCGCTGCAGCCCGAGCACGTGTTGAGAGGCCACGAAGTCATCTCCACAATCCCGTGACGGGAAAATGAATCTTCAAACGAAAACCTGCGAGGTAGGCGGGAACAAGCCCTGCAGCTGTGCTGCTCGGGCTGGGGCAGCATCGCCCCGCTGAGAGGCGGAGAGGCACCCCTGGCAGACGCGGGGCGTCGTAGAGGCCCACTTGACCCAAGGAGATCCCGTCACAAACAACGGGGGCGCCCAGGCGGAAGCGCGCATTCGCATCCACACCTGAGCCCAACTGGCCCGAGCGGCGGTGTCGGAAAACGCTGCGGGCGTGTCCTCGGACAAAAAGAAGGCGCGCAGAGGGGCGCGACCTTACGCGGGCAGCTCACGCGCCAATGTCGGCGCAAACGACCCCGTTTTTTGCGTCGCTCATACGGTTCAGTGGAATCCCGTCACGACAACGGGGGGGGGGCCCTGGCGGAAACGCGCATTCGCGTCCTCCGAACTGCACCGCGGCCCAACCAATCCGAGCGGCTGTGTCGGAAAACGACGCGTGCTTGGCCTCTAAAGGAGAAGACGCGCACATGCCAAAAAACGCAACACTTAGAGGAGAGGGAATTCCCCCAGAACGGATGAAGCACTGACCACGTCAGCACCGCACTTCCGCAACCCCGCATCACTGGGCCAGGCCGCTCAGCGCGCACGCCGAGGTGGCCACGAGGGCGCACGCCGCCTGATACTTCCTCACAACTGATTCCCAAATCGCGCTCTCGCGCGGGACTTTCGCACAATTTATGCAGGAATCGTGCTCTCGCGTAGGACTTACTTGCAATTCATTCAGGCGCCGCGCCTTCGACACTCAGGAATCACGCTCTCGCTGTGGAGATGACCTCACGATTTATTCGGGACGCGCTATCGCTCGAGATTTCCTCGCGATTCGTGCAGGACACACGCTTCAGCAACCCGCCTGCCCCTTGTCCCTTCCTTCGATCCGTCTTCTCTTCCCCTTCCTTCGGGGCTGCAGGAAGTACACGTTGTAGGTAAAGAAGATATACCCCAAAGGGGGTACGATCGAAGACGAAATGGGCGGGTGTCGAAAGTTTGGGATATACGTGTTGAATGGCACGCGAGCAAATGAGAACGAACAATAATGACATTATAATTGCTGTTGTTGTAATTCAAGGGCCAACAATACATTCCAAGGACCCAGACTTTCCGTGTTTTCAAACACGGCGCGAGCCCCGGAAGGGGCACTCCACTTGAAAAAGCACATTGGGCGCCTGAGAGGGGATCAACAACACCAGTAATCATGTTAGGCATGCGAACAACAGCGTTCATTTTAAGACTGCTCGCTCTCGTACGCTCGTGTGTCAACCAACATGTACATCCCAACACCCTCGATACGTACCCGCCGTCGTCGTCTTCGATTGTGCCGCCCTTTTGGGGTATATTTTCTTCACCTGCCACGTGAAGTTTGCGTAACCCCAGCCCCTGAAACAGGGGAGGGGAGGAAGGAGGGAAGGGACAAGGGCGAATGAGAAGGATGGAGCACGAGAGATATTAGCAAGGGAGTTAGGAACTAAAGAACAAGCGGCATAACCAGACGGGCGGGTCGGGCGGGCGGACCCTGACGGGCGGGTCGGGCGGGTGGGCCCAAACGGCTTGGTTGAGCGGGCGGGTCGGTAACGCGTCAGTCCTGCATGAATTGCGAGGAAGTCTCTAGCGATAGCGCGATCCACAAATAAATCGTGAGGAATTCCAGAAAGCGAGAGCGTTATTCCTGAGTGTCGAGGGCGCGGTGTTCAATAAAGCGAAAGGAAGTCCCACGCGAGAACGCAATTCCTGGACAATTTGTGACGACGTACCGCGCGAGAGCGCGATTTTGCCATTGAATTCTCACTTCTAAAGAATAATCATGGCTGATCCCCCCACCCAATGCCCATACTGTTTTTTCCAATTCAAATGCTCCGCCTGGGGCTCGCATCCTGTTTTTTTACAATAAGGAAAATCTTGCGGCTCAGATTAGGCCCCTGGCCCCCGACGTACAACAACAACGGCTCACGCCTGATACTTCCTTACATTTAATTTCAAAATCGAGCTCTCGCCGGGGATTTCGTGACAACTTTTGCAGGAATCGCGCTCTTGCGTGGCACTTCCTCGCAAATTACTGCGGCGCCGCAACCCCCTAGAATCAGGAACCACGCTCTCGCTTCGGATTTCCTCACGATTTGCTTGGGAGTCGCGCTATAACTCGAAACTTCCTTGCGACCCGTCCGCTCGATCCGGCAGTCCGGTTAAAATGACACAATGGGTACTCGAAGGGGATGCTCATTATATAAACCTGAGAGCTCAACAACAATAGCCATTTTAAGACTGTTCGCTCTTATCTGCTCGAGCGTCATTCAAGACGTATATCCCCAACTGTCGAGACCTGCCTTCTTCGTCTTCGATCGTATCCCCTCCTGGGGGTATAATGTCTCCCTTGCCTGCCACGTGCAGTTGGTACGACCCCTGAAACAGGGGAAGGGAGGCAGGAGGGAAGGGACAACGGGGAGGGAGAAGGATGGATCACGAGAGATTAGCAGGAGAGGGTTTAGGAGCAAGAGAATAAACGGCAAAACTAAACGGGCGGGTCGGGCGGGCGGACCCTAACAGGCGGGTCGGGCGGGCGGGCCCAGACGACCTGGTCGAGTGGGCGTTTCGCTGAAGCGTCAGTCATGCATGGATCGCGGGGGAATCACGAGTGATAGAGCGACTCGCAAATAAGTCGTGAGGAAGTCCACAGCGAGAGCGTTATTCCTGAATGTCGAGAACGCGGCGTCCGAATACATTGAAAGGACGTCCCACGCGAGAGCGCGATTCTCAGATAGATCATTGTGAAGTCCCGCGCGAGCGCGCGATCGAATACCTTCTGATGAAGTATCAGGTGGGAGTTGTTGTTGTTGCTGGTGCGGTTGTTGTTGTTGTTGTTGTTGCTGTTGTAGTTTAGGGGCCAACCTTGCATTCTGAGGCCCAAGAGTTTCCTCTGTAGAAAGACGGTGCGAGCCCTGGAGGGACACGTCAATTGAAAAACCACACTAGGCACTGGAGCGTCGTGAACAATAATAACTATTCTGTAGAAAGGTGAATTCAACAAACAACAGCAAACAAGCATAATCCGCGCATCGGAATCACACTTAAGCGACGCACCCTAAGACAATGAATGACAGTTCGGCCCCCTTAATCTGATCATGCAGAGAGCGTGCCCGTAGACAGAGGGAAGGGTGGGGCGGAGGAGGGGGGGGAGGAGGAGGCAGTGGCAGAGGCTCTTCCTCTTCTGCAGCATGGCTTGGCGCCAGGGCGTGCCTTTGGTGATCGAGGCGAGGCTTGCTCTATGCTGTCGTTGGTCAGCGACCCTCGGCAGGGTGGAGCAAGCTGTTTCCCGCGCCAGATGCTGGTTCACACTGGGAACTTTCGCTGGAGTCCCACTCCGCCTCCTACCGAGGGGAGGCGGTGCGGCGCCGTTCGAGGATCGGGCTCCTCCTCCTCCTCCTCCTCCTCCGCCCTCCTCCTCCTCCTCCTCCTCCTCCTCCTCCCTCCTCCTCCTCCTCCTCCTCCTCCTCCTCCTCCTCCTCCCCCTCCTCCCCCTCCTTCTCCTCCTCCTCCTCCTCCTCCTCCTCCTCGCTGAACGTTTCCCGTCGTCCTTCTCGCCTTCCCTGTGGGTGCGCCCTCTCTCTCTCCCCCCCCGACGGCGACGACGTCCCTGGTGACCGCAAGAGACGAACGAGGGCGCCGCCCAGGCCCGGGGGGTGTCCTTGGAGTTAAAGGCGTCGCTGCTGCTGCTCGCGACGCCGGCGGCGGCTCCGGCAGGCGCCAGCGAGGGGCCCTCGGGGCAGCAAGGAAGCCAGGCTGCTCGTTATCGCAGTCGTCGTCCTCCTCCTGCTTCCTTCTCCTTTGAGAGGAACGGGAAGGACGAGGAGGAGTGGGGAGGGGGGGAGGATGAGGAGGATGGAGGAGGAGGAGGAGGAGAAGGAAGAGGAAAAGGATGAGGATGCTGATGCTGATGGTGATGATGCTGCTGATGATGATGCTGATGATGATGATGATGATGATGATGATGATGATGATGATGCTGATAATGACGACGAGGAGGATGAGGACCATGATAAGCCTAGGGTGTATCGAGGTCCTGCAATACACACTTCCGTCCCAAGCCCCCTTCTCACAAGTACCAGCACGCTTTTCTTCTCATCATAAGAAGCGTCCCCTTGAAAGGCGAACACCTTATCGGCCTGTCATTGAGGCGAGGGCTCCGTTGTGGCAAAGAGCTAACCGTCTGGCATCCTTTAGCACGTGCTACAGAATGTAAGATAAGCTGGATCATGGAATTCAGCGAGGTGTCCAACGATAATCCCATTTTGAAGCGAAATCGCCCTCCCACCCGTGCGACTACTGCACAGTCATGCACTTAGAGCCACTACGCATGATGACTTCTAAAGCGATTTGACATGGAGCTGCTTTTCAATCGCGCAGTTGTTAGATATGTCCAGACTCCTGGCCGTTAAACCTTCGGAAGTCTCAAGCGAGAACCGCATGCTGAAAAGGAACCGTCACCCAATTGTGCACCTCTCGCAAGCTTTAGGACGACTGTAACCGGCATGAAAGAGTCCCAGTTTGAACAAGAACATCCCTACATCCTGGTAACTTTTGCAAGCTTGTAGGACGAAAGTGCGCGAAGCTCAAGCGAAATACCCATTTTGACAACCACGCCCTCCACCGTTGTAACTGCTGCATTTAAAATCGAGTGTGCGCGGAGCTGGCGATGACCCCACATTGAAAACGCCCCCCCCGCTCTATGGGTGTACGTAACCGTTGCGAGGTTGAAGGCTATATGATGTAAGAAAGGACAGCTCTGGCGAAGCGTCTGGCACCCCCTTAACCGACGCGTCTGGGGGATGCGACAGGGAGGATGTAGCTCGAAGGAACAACGGGTGGAGTGTGATGAGGAAAAGGTAGGAGGAGGAGGAGAGAAGAAGGGAAGGAAGGTTGAGAAAGACATTCAGCTCCTTTTCCTCCCCCCTCGTCTCCAGTCGCTCACCGTCGTTCCCCACCTCCTCTGACTCGAGGCTAGCAGGTAAGACGGAGGTGGGGGTTGATAACGACAGAAACATGGCTTCGTGCTCGTGACAACCGCTATCAATGAAACAAGGAATCCGAATCCCATTCAACATTGTCCTTCACGGGGAACTCCAGGCAACAACATGTTGCGCTGAGAAGCAGCCGTTCTGTGCGCAGCAGGCGAACTGGACTTGGCATGACCAGGACTGGCTGTGTCCACGGCATCACCCATGATTCGGTGCTGGGGCATCCCACCGAGAGGGATCATAATGGGGACTAGTGGTGAGAAAGAGGAGGGACGCCCGATGGCGTCTTGGGGGGCCCATGCGGCAAACCTTAGATAATCAAACGACCACAAAGGGAACTCACATGAGTGCCCGGTAATTCCGTGAGAATCGCTGCGCAGGCCTTATCTCCAAAGAGAGTTGTTGGGATAAAGTGCTAGTAGTTCACTGCTGGTTGTCCCGCGGGAGCAATAGAGCCTACATAACGTTGAACATACTGCTGAGCACAGAACGCTGAAACTGGACCGCTGCATCATAGCAGACACATTGCCTCCAGGGTGGGACACTCTCCCAGCGAACCCATGTTCGCGGACACAATGCAAATAGAGACGACGTATTTTTCAACGGGCAGGAAAACGGGATCTACATGACGATGACTCGGCTAATTCGCTAGGGATAAGGGCTAGGCCATCACCATCAAATCAATGTACTGGTTCTGCTAATTTAGCTATGCAACAGAAGGTTGCCACCCGCTTTGCTCGAGCAAAACATCTGTTGCATCGCCGCTCCAGCAAGAACCGCAAAACCAAGGCTCGTATTCAAAAACTGCCAGATTCGGCTCTGATCGCTTCAGAATTCCAGCCGCCCGCCCTTCTATCTGTGTCTGAACGTGCTGTCCGACACATCCTGCCGACACAGACCGTCTCATACCCATCCGTGGCCCTTCGTTGCACAAGGTCTTGCCCTTGACATCCCGTCTCCCAGACGGCTTTGGATGTAGCAGCGCAAGTGGGTCGTCCTCTCTTCTGGTGGGGGACGCGGGGCCTGCAATGCCATCTCTCTCCTCTGGATTCGTGGGCTGGCCAGGCGCGCTCCCGACGCGAGCTGCACTCGGGAGGCGCCACCGAAGACACCTCGAACCGATCTGCTGCTTCTTGCCGCCACGGCAGCGGCCCGAGGCGGCGACCGCGCGTGCGCTGGCGTCGGAGGCCCCCTCGATGTCAGAGGAGCAGGCGGCGGCTGCGGCGGCACGTGCCCTATGCATGCGGGCGTGTAGCCGTGAGCACCCGAAGGCAGATCCGACAAAAATAAAAACGATCCGATCGCCTTCGGGCCGAACAGACCCCCTTCGGTGACGAGCCCCTTCCGTGACGGCGCCCCCCTCGCCCTCGAGAGGCCCCCTCTGGACGCCAGCCCGCGCCTTGGGAGCGCAGCGACGGGGCCGCCACGGTGGGCCTGGAAACCTGGGCGCAGACTGGCAGCGCTGCCGAGGCGTAAAAGGCCACCGGCGGAGGCGGCGCGCGGCGAGCGGGGTCCTTTGCCATCGGGGCCGGCGGGCCCGCTGGCCACGGCAGGAGCAGGCCCTCCGCGAGAGCAAGGCGGGGGGGCTGCACGCCAGGGAGCTCCGAGGGGGCGCCTTTGGGCAGGGGGGCGGCCGCCCGCGGGGCCACCGAGGGCGGTGCCGCGGGGTGCTGCTCGGAGGCGCGCAGGCAGGGAGGCAGAGGCCCTGCGGCGGCGGAGCCGCTGCGGGCGGCCGCGGCACGGGCGGGCGACGGGCAATGCCAGGCGCGCTCCGCGCCTGGCGGCGTTCGCTGCAGGGGCTTCCGTCGTTGGGCCTCGGCTCGGTTCGCTTGGACTCGCTTGCGCTGGGCCAGGGTCAGGAGGCGAGGACGTGGACGGGGGAAGAAGACGGAGGGGAGCAGAGGGACGGGGCGGAGGGAGACCCCAGGCCAACAGCAGCGGCGAGCGCCTCTTCCATGACGGGGTCCTGAGCGCCTGGGGCCGGGCCCAGGCTCCTAGTATCCTCGGATGGGGCAGCTCGCGGCTGCACCAGGGGCTCCAGACGGCGGAGCCGATGACGCTCAAGATCGGTCCTGCAGCTCCAGGCGCGCGTGCAGAAATACAGAGCCCATTCTTGGGCCGCCCCCTCATCTAGGACCGACCCCACGAACAGACATCCCTGAAACCTTCCACCTCGGCTATGCGGCATTCGGCCTCCTCTCCGCCACCGAGCTCCAGGGAGGCGGAACACGAGCCCGATGGCTTCGACGAGGGCCTCGCAGAGGCCGGGGTGGTTGACCTTCTTGGCGACCGTCCGAAATGATGGGGCCCTGGGACACATAAACAAACACACACACACAAATAACAGGCTTGGTTTTTGTCTTCCCCCCACTTCCCATACTTTCCAATATTTTCCTGGGGGGTCGACGATTCATTGTGTCTGTGTGTTTTTTCCCCTCCTGACAAAAATCCCCCCCTGGATGTGCTGTCCCCGGGCAGGATGCCGTGGGCCCTCGCCCGTGCGAGCAGCGCCCCCTTCGGGGCGTGGCGGCGAGGCGCGTGTGCGGGCCTCTCGCTCCGAAGCCCGCGGTGCGCATCGGCGCGCGCCGCTGGGCGGACTTCGGAAACCCTGCACCCAAAAACGTTCTCACCTCTTGGAGGCGCATTTTCTGCCTCCGCCGCCTTCCGCCGAGCCTCCGCCGGCTCCCGCCAGCGGAGGCGGCTCCGCATCACTTCCGCCGCCCCTCCGCCGCCTTCCGCGGTGGAAGGGATGACAGCTCTGTCTGTGCTCGACGGCACGGCCCTCTCTGGAACGCTTCACTGGGGCGGGATCGGGTGCTCCCTCCAGGCCGCCGGGGCCCACGCACAGGTGGGCGCCCATCCGCAGCACCGTCGCCTGCAGCGGGGCGCCGCTGCCGCTGCCGTGCGCGCCGACGGTGCTCCAGCAGCTGTCGTGGGTCCTCCGCGGCGGCGGCCTTGCCGCGTCCGACCATCTTGCCGCGTTCGACGTCTCACAAAGCGGGCCGCCGCCGGATGATCACCTGTCGCGAATCGACCGCGGCTGTGAGTGTGGCCGGGCTCTTCGACTTCATCACGTCGCACCTGTCCGCATCGAGAGCCGCGTGGAGGCTCAGCACTGTGACGTGGACATGGACCCTCAGCTCGACATACGTCAGTGGAGCTCTGCAGAATATATCCACGGTGGCGGACGCCGCAATGCATATCGAGAATTAAAACCTCTGGTCTCCTACTGCGCCATAGCACGGCGCTCGTTGCGATGCCCTCATAGCCAACCGTCTTCAACTGGTCCAGGGTGTATCGCTCCAATGGCACTGGCGCTGGTAACTCGGGAGGCTGCACTGCCGTCGGCGCCTGCGGGACATCGCGTGCGGTGTCCTTCAACGCGTAGTTACAGGACAGGATGATATCGCGATCGTCCTCGTCGGACATCCTCGAATGGGCCATTCGACCACCAACTGTGTCGGCGGTCCTGCTGCTCTCTTGGCTGGGACGTCAACTCGCAGGGGAGGAGGAACGGAGGGGAGACGAGGGGAGAGGAGCGAGGAAGGGAGGGGCAGTGCTGTGCAATTGAGACAGCGAGGGTAGGGTATAAAGGGGGTCATTCATAAATAGCAAGTGCGTGTGAAATACGGCGGTTTTGGTCCATCACTTCTTCAACTCGCACTCCTCCTGCGACGATCTCAGCCTGACGACGCTGCTGCTGCTGCAACTGACACCGCTGGTGGCACTACTTCTATCTTCGCTACAATGTCGGCTTCGCAAATCTCAGCTCTCTTGGCCGTCACCCCCAATTTCCTTTAACTCTTCCGCATGTTACTGCTCTGGCTCCCCGCCCACATATCTTTCTTCTTGTTTTGTCCCTCACTTCCCGTGCTCCTCATAAGCCCTGTGCTCTCAAGAAAGTCCAGCCCCCCTGGCTTTTGCGGTCCCGAAGCGCCTGGGCGCTGTGTTCAGTGAGCCACTCGGGTACTCCCACGCGCTTCCTGGACGGCCAGACTGAATCTTTACACTTGGTGGTCTTCACGTTTGCCTTATGTGCAAAGACGTACGCGAACACTTACAACGACACGCTCCTTTACTCTCTCGTGTTCGGGGCAACACCCACGGATGCACTGCAGAAGGGCGGGCTTGGCATGGCGACGAGGAGGACGAGACATAACATTGTTCTCCGCTTCGCAAGACGCTCTGCGATGGATGTGCCACGACTTGCCCTGAATGTCTCGCGCACGCCGCCGATACACTCAATAGAACACCATGGTTACCCTCACCGCGCAGGAATGTTCAAGCCATCGAATTCAATTCGCGAAAATGCGCAATCCGTTTCCCAATTGTGGGGCACTTTTCCAATCAGCGGGCCTGATACGAACCATGCCCGCGCAACACACAACAACAATGCGGCACCGTGACGAAGAATATAACCCCACACCATGTGCCCCACTCCCTCACCTGCCAACAACTATCCTACTGAAAGGGATGAACGGATGTGCCGTTCGCGCGAATCAGAAGGAACCTGAGCGACCGCACACATCACACGCACATATTAATGATGTCCTTGTTGCACCCTTGGAGGCAGAAAGCCCCCAAACAAATTTTCATAACCCTACAGATAACAACTATTTTCGCCGGCGCCCAAAGGCGTAAACTGTCAAGTTTTCCGCGCAGGTTATAGTTCCCAAACTATAGTGATAGATGTTAGCCAACGGGGACCCCCAACACTGATTTCTTGCAACGTAAATGGTGCGTTCAACGTGGTGCAATCCATGTGATGCAGTCCATGTGGTGCACTCTATGCGGTGCGCTGCAGGGCAATGCAAGGCAACGCATTCCAATGCCAAGCATGGCAAAACAATGGATGGCAAAACAATGCAAATCAAGGTAACGCAATGCAGTTCAAACCAGCGCAAAGCAATGCGATGCAAATCGATGCACATACATGCAGCGCAATGCAACCCAATGCCAAGCAGTGCAACGCAATGCCAAGCAATGCAAATCGATACAATGCAAGGCGAAGCGATGCAACACGATGCGAAGCAATGCAATGCGATTGCCATGCGAATGATTGCAATACAGTGCGATTGCCACGCATGGCGGCGACACGGCGGCGGCGGGATGCCAAAACAATGCAAAACAGTGCAGCGCAGAGAAACTCGGGGCGGCGATGGGCGGCCGCGAGCCAGCCAGACGGACGGCGGCACCCGATTCCTGGCGGCGACGGCGGCGGCGGCGGCGGTCGGCGACGAGCTGGCCGGACTGACACCGGAGCTCGACTACTGCTGATGGCGGCGGCGGCGGCGACTGGCGGCCTCACGCCAGCCGGACCGGCACCAGAGCTCAGTGACCTCAGGAAGCAAGCATGGACCCCCAGGTGCAAGCACTGTCTGGAGACTCTTCTCTCGTCCAGCTCAATCGTACTGGCGTAATGATTGAACTCCGCGCGAGGGAGCCCGAAAAAACCACTGGGTTCCCACCCCACGTGAAATGCAGCATGTTCGCGCCCCCAAGCCACAATCTTTCGTAAGCTACACTGTATTCGCACTCTCCAAGCCACAGCCCCTCATACGGTATGCCATGTTCGTGCTCCCCAAACCACAAAACCTCGTAAACTAGTATGGGTTAGCGCCCACGGGGCCGCAAGCCGTATGAATTACGGCAGGTTCGCGCCCTGGAGGCCATATCTCAGATTCACGCCCGAGGCCACGATCCACTGAAAATCGTTACAAATTCGCGCCCGCGGGGCGACTCCCCCTTGATAAACTATGACGTGTTCGCGCTCCCGAAACCAGAACCCCTAGTACATTATGCCAGATTCGCGCTGCCGAAACTACAATCATTTTGAATTACCACAGATTCGGGCCCCCGATGCCACAGTCCTGTCTAAATCCGCCGCCCACACGATATTTTTTGGCCCGAAGCCTACCAACACCCCCCCTCGCGCCTCCACCACGTCCTGGCATCCCCACAGAACGAGAGCTCAGTTCTTGGGAACCCACACGCGATAATTTCTCTTCCGGAACCTACCAACACCCCATCCCGCGCTCCCACCACGTCCCAGCACCCCCACCCCACGAGAGCTCACTTCTTGGGACCCTCCACGCGACAAGTTCTGGCCCGAAACCTACCAACACCCCTCCCCGCGCCTCCACCACTTCCCGGCATCCGCATCCCACGAGAGCTCAGTTCTGGGGACCTCCACACGACAATTTCTGGCCCGAAACCTACCAACACCTTCCCGCGCCTCCACCACCCCAACGAGAGCTCAGTTATTGGGACCCCCCACCCGACCCTTTCTGGCCCGAAACCTACCCCCCCCGCGCCCCCACCACGTCCTGGCACCCCCACCAGCACCCCCACCCCAGGAGAGCTCAGTTGTTGGGACCCCCACGCGACAATTTCTGGCCCGAAACCTGTCACCCCCTCCCCTTCGCGCCACCACCACGTCCCATCACCCCCGCCCCACGAGACCGCAGTTCTTGGGACCCCCCGCGCGACTCTGGCCCGAAACCTACCAACGTCCCCCCCCCTCCCACGCGACAATTTTTGGCCCGAAACCTACCAACGCCCCTCCCCCCCGCGAAAAATAAGTCCCAGCACCCCCACCCCCACCCCACGAGAGCTCAATTCTTGACACCCCCCACGCGACCATTTCTGGCCCGAGCCCTACCAACACCCTACCCGCGCCCCCACCACGTCCCGGCATTCCCGCCTGACGAGAGCTCAATTCTTGGGATCGCCCACGCGACAATTTCTGGCCCGAAACCTACCAACACCCCCTCTCGCGCCCCCACCACGTCCCGGCATCCCCTCCCCGCGAGGGCTCTTTTCTTGGGACGCCCCAAACGACAATTTCTGGCCCGAAACCTGCCAACACCCGCTGCGAAACCGAGTGCCTCGCCCTCATCATCTTCCTACTCCTCCACCTCCTTCTCCTCCTCCTCCTCTTCCGAATCCTCGTCGAACAGGACAATGAACGACATCCGCTCAGAATCTCTCCGCGGACCTCTCCAACATCCAGCTGGCGCTGCACTTCGAGCTATACCGATGTGGAGCGATCCTGCGATCCGAGAGCGCTATCCGGGAAACCGAAACAAACAAAGCAACCTCCAGGAATCTCGATCGTCGTCGATCCTACTCCTCCTCCTCTTCCTCCTCCTCCTCCTCTTCATCGATCCTCCACCGTCCTCCTCCTTCTCCTCTTCCTCCTCCTGCTCCTCCTCCTCCTCTTCCTTCTCCTCCTCCCCTCCTCCTCCTCTGATGGAGAAGAAAAGGAAAACACATAACAATAAGACATAAGAACAAAGAGTGATAATAAGCATGTGACTAAGAATAATACTAATCAACACACTAATGATGATACTACGAATAGTAATAATAAAATAAGAACAAGAACAATACTAACCATACTACTAATAATCAGAAATATAAACAGAAGATGTCGAACCACAGCAACAAGCAAAGCGACGTCGTCATCATCGCCACGACCCATCGTAGACTAAGACGGATGCACACTTCCAGGGCCACGATCCCTCGTCAATTACGAAAGTTTCGTGCTCCCAGTGCCGAGATCCTTCTGGCACGACGCTGGCTTCGCGCTCCCAGAGCCGCAGTGCCCGAAAATGAAGCTAGATTCGCGCTCACAGGGCCGCGATCCTTCGCACATTACGTGGGTCCACGCTCCCAGGGCCACGACCCCTCCTACAGTAAGCTGCGTCCTCGCTGCCAGGGCCCCCTGGAGACCTTGGGCGTCTGGGTCCCTGGAAGGCTCCAACACAAGCGTTTCGCCGGAGACATCCTGAACGAATTCTGGAAACCGAGCGTTTCGCTTGACACGTCTGCAACAGACCACAAATCTCAATGAACCTCGTTATGTCACGAGCCGAATGTCAAAGAAACCCGCGCGTTGCTCGAGAAATCCTCAAAATTCAATTCCGCCGGCCCACCTCGGCATCGGCACGTGTCACGTACAATTCCGCCGACCTAACTCACATCAGCGCAGGGGGTAAAACCTAAAAGAGAACCCTGAGGCCAAACACTCCCAGGAAAAAAACCAAAGAGGGGCCAAAGCCCCAAAGGGCCGAGGCGGGGGAAGCGGAGCAGAAACGGGTCATACAAATAAATTAACTTCAGCACTACGACGTGTGTTGAAAAACTTTGAGGCCCTCGTGGATGGCCCCCAGAAGCCTGAGGCAAGAATAAAGAGCCTCCATTTTCGGGAGATGATTTGACTGCTGCGGACTCTTGTAGGGGGGTTCCACGAAAGCCCTCACGAAGACCCAGAAGACCTCAAAAGGAGTCCCAGTGGGGCCCATCAAGCAAACAGCTCTCGGACGGTAGGACCCCACATGAGAATCTGTTTAGAATGCCTGGGGATATCCTCCTGCCCCATCCTCTTTCCTCCTGCTGCCCGCTCCCCCATCGTATTGCTTCATCCTGATGCCTCCTCCTCCTCCTCCTCCTCCTCCTCAGTTTCCTGCTTCCTCCTCGCCCTCTTTGCGCCTCGTCCTTCCCGTGCCTCCTCCTACTACTCCTCCTCATCCTCCTCCTCCCTCTCCTGCTCCTGCCCCTTGCCTCCTGTATCCTCCTCCTCCTTCTCCTCCCTCTCCTCCATGACTGCTTCAACATTGTCTTCTTCCTTTTCCTGCCTGCTCCTCCGCCGGTCGTTTCCCCCGTGGGCCTCCTTCCTCCTCTTGTAACCTCCTGGGGCCCGGTGCAGCATGTGCCCTCCTGGAGAAATCCTGAGGCCCTCCTACGGTTTCCTAGTGGTTCTGGGGCCTCCTGGGGTTTCGGATGCATGCCGAAAGTTCCCGCTCGAGACTTCCACGATTCACTCACCGACGAAGCGCCTGCTTCAAACTTTCCATTTGGAACCCTGAGGAACCCGAGAGAGAACGAGAAATAGAAATATGTCCATTGCCCCCATCAGACTACCTCAGATGTGCGGGCCCTACAAGGAGAGGGCTCCCGCTAAACGCTGCCTCGCAATTCACTCACAAACGAGGCTCCCGCTCGAAGGTTCTTGAATACTGGAGTCTCTGTGTTCTTTCCGGGCTCCCCCTAGACGATTCTGCCCCTCAGACCAGGCAGAATGGCGGGATGAGCCGAAGGCACCTAGATGCATGTCACTCCGAATCCATATTCGGTGTCCCTCGAGCGGCTCTGTCGCCTGCCGTCATCTGTTTCGGCCACACGCGCACACACAAACCAATGGACACGCAACGACTGGCTCGAACGCGTACAGGAGGCGAACAAGCCTCGATAGACGCTTCTAGGGTCGGCGGCAGAGGCCGCAGCCTTCAGGTATGAATTGCGACTAGCTTGCGCCCCATAGGCCACAAGCCATCGGCAGCAGCGACAGGCAAGGCGATGGCAAGTCTAGGATTAAGTCGGGCGTGTCCCCCTACAGGGGGATTTTTACCTAACAGCGAAGACTGATAGGTTTCTAGTGGGGTCAAAAAAAAAACATCCTGATTCCCCAAGGGGGTCTGGGCAGGATCCGGGGGATGCCGGGGGAAACCGGGGACTCCTCATTTCATTGCCAGGAGCCACATTTTGACTGCCCGGAGCCAACAGAACACCACTCCCAGGCCACATTTTGAATGCCCGGAGCCAACTGTAGGCCACTTCGTGTTCTTCGTGCTCCCAGAACATCATTCCCAGGCCACATTTTGAATGCCCGGAGCCAACTGTAGGCCACTTCGTGTTCTTCGTTTTCCCAGAACACCATTCCCAGGCCACATTTTGAACGCCCAGCGCCAACTGTGGGCCACTTCGTGATCTTCGCGTTCCCAGAACCCTATTCCCAGGCCGCATTTTGAATGCCCGGAGCCAACTGTAGGCCACTTCGTGTTCTTCGTGTTCCCAGAACACCATTCCTGTACAATATTTCGATTGCCCAGCGCCAACTGTGGGCCACTTCGCGATCTTCGTGTTCCCAGAACACCAGTCCTGTGCCATATTTTGGATGCCCGAGCTGAGGCAGGCTGAGGCCGAAGCAGGCCGAGGCCGAGGCAGGCTGAGGCTGAGGCTGAGGCACGCCGAGGCAGGCTGAGGCTGAGGCTGAGGCAGACTGAGGCTGAGGCAGGCTGAGGCTGAGGCTGACGCTGGCTGAGGCCGAGGCAGGCTGAGGCTGAGGCTGAGGCTGAGGCTGAGGCTGAGGCTGAGGCTGAGGCTGAGGCTGAGGTAGGCTGAGGCTGAGGCTGAGGCTGAGGCTGAGGCTGAGGCAGGCTGAGGCTGAGGCCGAGGCAGGCTGAGGCTGAGGCTGAGGCTGATGCTGAGGCAGGCTGAGGCTGAGACAGGCTGAGGCTGAGGCTGAGGCAGGCTGAGGCTGAGGCAGGCTGAGGCTGAGGCCGAGGCAGGCTCAGGCCGAGACAGGCTGAGGCTGAGACTGAGGCTGAGGCTGAGGATGAGGCCGAGGCAGGCCGAAGCTGAGACAAGGTGAGGCTGAATGGGGGGGGGAAGGGGGGGGGAGGAGGGGAGGCTGAGGCAGGCTGAGGCCGAGGCAGGCTGAGGCCGAGGCAGGCTGAGGCTGAGGCTGAGGGCCGAGGAGGCTGAGGCTGAGGCTGAGGCTGAGGCTGAGGCTGAGGAGGCTGAGGCAGGCTGAGGCTGAGGCCGAGGCTGAGGCTGAGGCTGAGGCTGAGGCAAGCCGAGGCAGGCTGAGGCTGAGGCTGAAACTGAGGCAGGTTGAGGCATCCGTAGGAATCCATAGGAATCCTTAGGAATCCCTAGGAATCCATAGGAATCCGTAGGCATCCTTAGGAATCCGTAGGCATAGTTAAGCATCCTCAGGAATCCTTAGGAATCCGGAGGAATCCATAGGAATCCTTAGGAAACCTTAGGAATCCTTAGGAATTGCCTAAGGATGCCTTAGGAATCCCTAGGAATCCTTAGGATTTCATTGGATCCTAAGGCCGTTGCCACTGCGACTGTCATTGCGAATGCGACTGCGACTGCGAGAACAGCAGAATTCTACAACTGGATTCTCACCTGAATCTTAAGGGAATGCTTCCAGATATGCTTATACACATCGCTGTTAGGTTGCTTTGCCTGGATAATCGACGGAAAATAATAATTACTCAAAACATACTCCCAAATTGTCAAGCATACTCAACAACTAATCCCCAGACTATCTTTTGACTATTTTTGAATATCTTCCCTGTAGAGGGACAGGCCCGACTTGAGTCTAGGAACACACACTTCTTGGCTGTCGGCGCGGGCTGTCGGACAACGCTCTGGGGGCTCGACATGTCACGAGCCTGCGGAAACGATGGGGACGAGCCCAGCCCCCCCCGGGCAGGAGGGATGCGCATGAAAGAACACGCACATCGAGACGCGGCCACTGAAAGCCGTAGACCTGCATGTCCACCCTCTGATGCTACGGGATACTGACATTCACTGTGCCACGGGATTCTGCTTCATCGCTGTCCACAAGTGACCTGGCCTCAGAGGTCCCGGCGGCTGATGCGAGGTTCTCGGTGCCAGCAAGCTGCCGAGGCCAGGCTCTCTGAAGATGCAACACTCCCTGACCCCCGAGGGGTAACTCCCCCCGCGACTCCTCGAGGCCCATCCCCCCTTCTGAAGAGCCAGCTGGTGCAACGCACTGCAAAGTGGTACCCGCGTGTGGACCCAACACGTTCTAAGAAGATGTCTTCTTTTCTTCGGCAGTGCCAGCGGGTCGCGGGCGCGGGGGTCGGCACCGGCGGGGCGCGCCAGGCGCGGGGCGCGAGGACGACTGGAGAACAAGGGGGCGGCCGCGGAGGAGGCAGGAGGGGGCAAGCCCGTCCGCCGAGAATCGGCGGGGGAGGGGCGCGCGGGGAAAATAAGGTGCACGAGGCGCATGGCGGCTGCGGGCGGAACCTCATGTGTCACGAAATTAATGGATCCTCATGGAAACGGGCCCTGCCAGCCGGGCCCCCCCCCCGCAGGACCAGCTGTTCGCCCCGAGCCGCTTCGAAACAGTCCAGGGTCCAGGGGAGGGCCCTGGGGGCTGGAAAACGGCGGAAAACCTCCAGGAGATCTTACCTCAACACACCTTCTCTTGACGGCGACAGTGTGTGTGTGTATGTATATGTACTCTCTCTTTCTCAATTCTCTCTCTCTTTCTCTACATATATATATATATATATATATATATATAGATATATGTTTGTGTGTATATATATATGTCTACATATTTATTTATTTATTTATTTATATATATATATATATATATATGACCGGGATCCTCTGGGCTGGACTCTGTGACTGTGGGCAGGGCCCTATACGTAACATCGCAGGGGCCCATGGACAAGGCGATGAAAGCAGGAGAGCACCGGCGGGGACCTGTGAGCGCGTGACCCTGTGCCAACCACCGCAAGACTCCCACGGAGCAGGTAATGATGCCACGGTTCCGCGGGCGGGGCCGTGCGATTAGCATGAAGGAAGTGTGTCCAGAAAAAATAATGCATCCATCTTGTCGTAGCGCCCCCCCAGGGCCGTACCGTGACCGCCAAAACACGACCCGAGATGGAGATCTGGTCCTGGGAGGAAGCCCAGGGGCCTAGGACTGGTCTCTCCCTCTCTCTCCCTCTCTCTCTCTCTCTCAGGACCCCTTTCCTTAATGGCACACCAAGACTCTGCGGACTCGCCAGCCCCTGCTGGCTCTCGCCGAGGACAACCTCTCCATCCGTCGACGGGGAGGCCCATTCTGGACCCCCCCCAGGTGGGCTTTTCCAAACAATGCTCGTGCCCAGGCCCTGCCAATCCCCCGGCCTCTCTGACGCGCGGCTGCCTGGACACTCCCTCTGGCAAAACACAGGGCCGACCCTGGAAACCCTGAACCCAAACATGTTGACGCTTTCCACTACAAGTATAACTACCATGGGTAGGAGAGGAAGGAGTAGGAGGAGGAGGAGGAGGAGGAGGAGGAGGAGGAGGAGGAGGAGGAGGAGGAGGAGAAGGAAGAGGAGGAGGAGGAGGAGGAGGAGGAGGAGGAGGAGGAGGAGGAGGAGGAGGAGGAGGAGGAGGAGGAGGAGGAGGACGAGGACGACCTCCCCATTCCCCCTTCTTTCCCGTCCTACTCGTGGTAGTGGTGGTGAAACATTGACCCATCATCATCATCATCATCATCCATTTTTACTTCCGCCACCTTCCGCAACCAAGTCTCTCCCCGTTCCATGTCCGCCGGCCTCCCGCGAGCTTCCGCCGAGGGCAGGGGGCGCCAAAGGCGAGGCCCTTCCTGGAACGCCCGCCTCTCTCCTTCCCGGCTTCCAATGGGCATGCCAGCCGATAGCTCCGATTCGCCTACTCTTCGGGGGCAGGCGAAGCCGGATGGTGACGCCTCGCTTCGACTTCCGCTGCCTTCCGCCGGCGGACTCGCCGCCGTTTTGCTTCCGCTGGCTTCCACCACAGCCGAGTCTGCGACGAAGGCGGAGCTCGTCCTGAAACGCCAAAAACGTCTCTCTCTCTCTCTCCTTTTTTTTTTTTTTTTTTTTTTTTTTTGTTCTCTCTCTCTCTCTCTCTCTTTCTCTATTTTTTTTTCCTCTCTCTCTCTCTCTCCTTCTAGGCTGCCACACGGGCATGTCAGCCGATCGGTTCGATTCGCCTACTTCTCGGCGGATAACGCAACAGCTGTTTTTGAAGTTCTTGGAGCTTCTGGTTCTCTTCAACTTTCACAGACACGCGTCCTAGTGAGACTGCTGCGTTCGGCCAATGATGCACTCTGTCTCCACCCACTTCCTCCTACTCCTCCTCCCCATGCGTCTCTCCCTCCTCGCTCTCCTGTCTTTCCTCCTTACCCCTGTCTCCCCTCCCCTGGACATCCTCCTCCCCTTTCATCTCCTCCTCTCGTTCTCCTCCTCCTCCCCCTCCTCCTTCGCCTCCTCCTCTTTTTTCTCCTCTTTGTCCTCTTTCTCCTCTTCCTCCTCCTCCTCCTCCTTCTTCTTCGCCTCCTCCTCCTCCTGCTCCTCCTCCTCCTCCCTCTCCTCAACTTCTCCCTCCGACCATCGTCCTCGAGGCAGGGGACGGGCCCTGAAGAGGCCGAACAACGGCGAAGAGCCTCAGGTGAAAAGGACGACGGCGGCGACGACGACGGCGTCATTCCCGCCCCGCGGCCGCTCCCTTTCCTCCTCTCCCGCTCTCAGTGTGCTTTCGGCTCTCAGACGCGCTTGCGACCGCCAGCGCTGCCGACAACAAACCAATCTTACTGTGAGGGCATTGGGTAAGCAACCCTTAGATAAGGAACCCAAGCTCTGGAAGCCGCTGGAACTCCAACTGAGGCCTGGCCACGGCTATTATCGCAGCCCTCATCAGATAAGACATCTTCGAGGGTCTGAAGACTCCTGGGCACACTCCTTAACAAACGCCCCCACCGTAGCGTGCCAATTCCCCACTCCGCGCCCCGCTCCGGCTCCGACCGCGCTGTGCTCTGGCTGGCGCCGCGACCGAAAAAACGTCTGGGAAGGGCGGCCCTCCTGCAGAGCAGCGGCTCCGCGAGGCGCCGCTTGCCCCAACGAAGGCTCTCGGACCGGAGGGCCTCCAACGCCGCCGCCTTTGCCGCGGGGCGCCCCGGCCCAGCGCCTGCGGCTTCCGTGTGTGTGTGCGTGTGTGTGTGTGTGTGTGTGTGTGTGTGTGTGTGTGTGTGGGTGTGTTTGTGTTTGTGTGTGTGTGTGCGTGCGTGGGCCTTCCTCCTCCTCCGCCTCCTCCGCCTCTGCCTGCTTCGCCTGCTTCGCCTCCTTCGCCTCCGCCTCCGCCTCCTCCTCCTCCTGCTCCTCCTCCTCCTGCTCCTCCTCCTCCTCCTGCTCCTCCTCCTCCTCTGCTCTTCCCTTCTCATGCTCGTCCTCCACTTTCTTTCTCCCGGTCTGCACAAATTAAAGCCCGACTGGGCTAGCATATCTACGCTGACATACCTCGGCGGAGGCTGCGCGGCACTCGTATCCTCTGCGCGGAAGCCAGTCCATGCCCACAAGTTCACATAACGTCGAAAAGCGTGGATCGGCAAACCGAGTGTGAAGAGTCCCCGCCTCATCCCTTCTCCCCCTCCTCCCCATACTCCTCATCTCCTCCTATTCCTCATAACTCCCATTTTCTTCTCCCCCCCTCCTCCTACTCCTCCCTCCTCTTCCTCCTCCTGCTCCTCCTCCTCCTCCTGCTCCTGCTCCTGCTCCTGCTCCTGCTGCTGCTGCTGCTGCTGCTGCTGCTGCTGCTGCTCCTCCTCCTCCTCCTCCTCCTCCTCCTCCTCCTCCTCCTCGTGATAACAACAATGTGCGCGCAAGGTGCTCCCGCAGTATCTGTTCGAGACGCCGCGAAGCCCTGGTCCGTGACGCCGTGGCGCCCGAACACTGGGGACATTCAGCACAGTGTAAAGCTGGGTCCTGGAGGATCCAGCATACCAGACCATTGCGTCCTCCTCTTCTCCTCCGCCTGCAGCGTCGAGTCGAGCATTTTGTTGCGCGTGCCGACACTGCGTGCAAGAGTGCCCAAATGCAGAGCTGGCAGCCCAAGGCCGTCTCAGATGATCCTCGCGCTTTGAGCGTCTGCCTGGCTGGGACAACTCTCGCCACTGGACACTTTCTTACAATCGGCGGACGTGAGAATCCAGGCGTCGGTCAAGCAGCGGCGGGACGCGCTGGAGCGCAACAAAGCACGCAAGGGCGCGGGGGGATGGGCTGGATGGGGAGGCAAGAAGGAGGCACGCGAAGACCATGTGAGCCGGCGCGTGCGTGCCGAATCGCAAATCCGTGCAGCGCGTGGCGCAGGAGGTGCCGAAGCCCCACGAGACGCGAGGCAGCCAAGCACGGGCGTATAACTGGGAAAGGCGGTTGGCGGATGTCAAGACAGAACCGATCCGGACAGGGCAGCCACCTTGGAAGCCCGATCAGAAAACCTCAGGGCTAGGTCGACGTGGAATCGGCAGAAAATCGCGAACGCCGCGCGGGTCTCAGGCACTGGCGGCGAGGTGGAAGCGGTCCGCGGGGGCAGCGTCTAGGTCGAGGGGCGTTGCCAGGGGACGAAGATGAAGGGGAACTGGGACACACAAATAAATAGGCACACCTAACCAAATTCCCCATATTTTCCCATGTTTTCTGGGTTTCTGTCTCCCCCCCCGCTTCCCATATTTTCCCATATCTTCTGGGGAATCGACGATTCATTGTGTCCGTGTGCTTTTTCCCCTCCTGAGGAGACAAAATGTCGAATGTCGGAGGTGGTCGACGACCTTGCCGAGGAGCACCACCTTGAGCCCAGCGCGCGGCTGAGCCGCGCAGCGCGGGCAGCACGAAGGCTGCGCTTGCCGGCCGTCGACGCTATGGCGGCGCCGACGGGGGGGAGGAAGGGAGGACAGTTTTTTGTGTTAAATACATATTTGCTTCCTCACATCCTGAGTGAGGTTCTTGTTTTCCAAGAACACCCTCTCCTTCTCCTTCTTCTTCCCCTTCTCCCGCTTCCTGCTCCACATGCCATCGCAAAACCATACATACCATACCATATCATACCATACAATACCATAACATATCATGCAAGACCCATATCATATGATTTCGTATGATACCATGTGATTTATCAGATTACGTGCCCCTCCCACCAGTCCAAGGAGGCCTCGCCTGAGCCAGGACAATATTCGGATACCGTGAGATTTATCAGGTTACGTGCCCCTCCCACCCGTCCAGGGAGGCCCCGTCTGAGCGAGGACAATATTCGGATACCATGTGATTTATCAGGTTACGTGCCCCTCCCACCCGTCCAGGGAGGCCCCGCCTGAGCGAGGACAGTATTCGGATACCACGTGATTTATCAAGTTACGTGCCCCTCCCACCAGTCCAAGGAGGCCCCGCCTGAGCGAGGACAATGTTCGGATACCATGTGATTTATCAAATTACGTGCCCCTCCCACCCGTCCAGGGAGGCCCCGCCTGAGCGAGGGCAGTATTCGGATACCATGTGATTTATCAGGTCACGTGCCCTTCCCACCCGTCCAAGGAGGCCCCGCCTGAGCGAGGACAATGTTCGGATACCATGTGATTTATCAAATTAAGTGCCCCTCCCACCCGTCCAGGGAGGCCCCGCCTGAGCGAGGACAATGTTCGGATACCATATGATTTATCTGGCTACGTGCCCCTCCCACCCGTCCAGGGAAGGCCCGCCTGAGCGAGGACAGTATTCGGATACCAAGTGATTTATCAGGTTGCGTGCCCCTCCCACCGAAGGTCCCAGTGGCAAAGTTCGCATGCGTCTCCACCACACAGTACAACGTTTCGTGGCCCATCGGGAGCTTCACCGCAGGTCCCAGTGGCAAAGTTCGGATGCATCTCCCCCGCCCAGTACAACGATTCGTGGCCCATCGGGAGCTCCACCGAAGGCCCCAGTGGCAAAGTCCACATGCGTCTCCCCCACCCAGCACAACGTTTCGTGGCTCCACCGAAGGCCTCCCCCGCCCAGAACAACGTTTCGCGGCCCACAGGGAGCTCCACCGACGGCCCCCAGTGGCAAAAAGTTCACATGCGTCTACTCCACCCAGCACAACGTTTCGCGGCCCGTTAGGGGGCTCCACCGAATGTCCCAGTGGCAAAGTTCGCATGCGTCTCCCCCACCCAGCACAGCGTTTCGGGGCCCATCGGGGGCTTCACCGAA
>CAUYUJ010018305.1:87500-90000 GCA_963575745.1 Prorocentrum cordatum | reverse complement strand
AACTCGCGCAACATATGTCCCGCCCGCCCGGCCCGCCTGTTGATGTCTGCCCGTTGCGCAACTTGCTTGGAAGCCCACCCTCCCGCTTTTTTTAGTCCCTGCCCAGGAGCCGCCCGCCTGCTTCGCCTGGTGTGGTCCGGCCGCCCGGCCCGCCCTTTTCAAGTCTGCTCGCCTGACCCGCCCGTCCGGGTCCGCCCGCCCGATCTGGCCCTCTTACCCTGGACAGCAAATAGACGAGCGCGTTCCACTACTCGCAAAGCAACTGCTCGCAAATGGCCTGGATCCCCCCCGCAGGACCTACGATAAATAACATCGAAGCGGACATGTGCTTTTTCGGACGATTGCGAGTAGGCACTTTGTGAGTAGTGGAACGCGCTCGGCGAGCAAAGGTCCCCCCAAAGGTGGTACGCTCATACACGAACAAGGGAGGTGTCGAGGGCGAGGGTTTGGGGCATGCGTAGCGAATGGTACGTGGGCAACGAAGCGGGCTGCCTTAAATCTATGATTGTTGTGGTCATCGCTGCGACCAAGCCCAAGCACTGGTGCCGAGATCATGCACCAAGGAAGGCTGGAGCCACGCGATGATCAATCTGCAGTAGGCGAATCAACACGCGGAGTCGTGGCTTGCGCAATAGAAGGGCTCTTAGAAAGGCTCGGAACCTTCTGAGACTTCCCCTAAGACTACGGGAGGACTTCGAAGACGCTCCCTGGCTTCTCAGAAGGCCGCCCTCCTTGCCAAGTCCCCTTTTGCGCGCCGCCGACCTCGAAGCAACACGCTTTTCGCAATTCTCGGGCGGGTGGTAATGGGGGGTGACCCACATGGGGCACGTGGGGGGGTGAAGAGAAGGGCTTTAAAGGGGCCCGTTAGGGCTCGTTTTTGAGCCAGGCCCAAAAGGGCCTCTAAAGGGCCCCTTTGGGGCCTTTTTCTTTACCCCCGATTTGGGTCATCTACCCATCACCACCCGCTCGCCCTTCGGCCTTCGGGCCTCGGGAATCCCGTCATCGGGCCCGAGGACGTCAAACACGGCCCTGTGACGAAGCACGGGCCCCGAGCCCCCCGAGAAGCCTGGGGCCCACACAGGGAAACGGCCACGGCGTCGAAGCTCTGGGCTTCGTGGGGCCCCGATCTGGCGCGCCCCTCGCCATCTCTCGGGACCGGGAGGCGGGAATGCAGGGGGAGGAAGATCGAGGATGAAGGCTTGAGGAAGCTCAGTAATCGATGAGCGACAAGGGAGATCCACGAAGGTTATGCCCAACCGTCCTGTGGTGCTGGGTCGTCGTTTTGAGAAGACAGCGCCCTGCTCCACCTCACCTTCCACCCTCTGCCCTCCGCATGTCCATGTCGGCATACCCCTCACACTTTTCGTGGCCCCACAAGGAGCTCCGACTAATGCCCCAATGGCAAGGTTCGCATGCGGTACCCGCTTCCATGTGGGCACACTCCTCACTCGCTTCGTGGCTCTTCAGGGAGCTTCACCGAAGCCCCCCAGTTGCAGGGTTCGCATGCAGTACCCGCTTCCATTTCAGCACTCTCCTCACAGGTTTCGTGGTCCCATAAGGTGGTCGACTGGGCTCGCATGCGGTACGTGCTTCCATTTCGGCACTCCCTTCGCACGTTTCGTGGTCCCACAGGGAGCTCCACCGAAAGCCCCACTGGCAAGCTCCGCAAGTGTTACCCGCCGCACTTCCGGCACACTCTCACATGTTTCGTGGCCCCATAGGGAGCTCCCCTCCTTCGTCCCACCTGCCTTCCAGTACCCACGCCTACCTATGGTTGGGCCCTTCGCCAATCCAATTTCTGCCCTATGCAGCGAAAGCGATGGGGGTCCCACTTGCATTTTGGGAGCCCGTTTCCGAGCTACCGAGTGCGAGAAGTGTGCCGCCCGCGCGCCGTGCCTTGCAACGCCCGCGCTCTACACTGCAAAATTCATGTGCCGCCCGCGTGCCGTGCCGCGAGGTGGTGTGCCGTGCCGCTGCGTGCCGTGCCGTGCCGTGCCCGCGTGCCCTGCCGCCCCCACGCGCGAGAGCACGAACACGGTGCCGCCCGCGTGCCGTGCCGTGCCGGCTCAAGCACGCAGGAGTCCGGCCCGCGTGCCGTGCCGTGCCGCCCGCGTGCCGTGCCTGCATGCCATGCCGTGCTCGCATCCTACCTCTGGAAAGGTCTGCCGCCCGGGTGCGGCGCTGTGCGAGGAATGTGTCGCCCGAGTGCTGTGTCGGGCCCAGGTTGGAGAACGAAGCAGAAGAAACGGGTGTCTGGGATCACCGTGGCCGTCGGCAGGCTGATGAAGCAGGCCCGGTGCAGCCCGCGTGCCGCGACGTGCCCGCGAGTCGTGCCGTGCCCGCGTTCTAGGCTGCGAGCAGGCGTGCTGCCCACGTGCCGCGCCCGCGCCCGCGCTCCAGGATGCGACGGCCTGCCGCGCCCGCGCGCCGTGCCGTGCTCGCGCGCACAGTGCGCAAGCGGTGCCGAGCCCGCGCGCGGTGCCGCGCCCGCGCTCTGGAC